>JAUTBT010030515.1:0-38212 GCA_032361225.1 Lepetodrilus schrolli | reverse complement strand
TAGGATGCGATGTCTGTAGAGTGGCAATGCAGTTATCATCCTTGGTCTTGTCAGTATCAGCCGGTGCTCGCAGGTTTGCTGCAACATTCAGCCCTATGGATATGGATAACTGACTAGCTGTGATATTAGTGAAAGAATCTTGAAAGCGACTCTTTACCCTAATTCAAAAGAAAAACGGGTTCTTTGTATGTTTGATTGTTACATGTAGCTGGTATTCAGTTTTGTGATTGCTGTACAACTTGGGCAACTAGGAATACACTACAATGGAAGGTGTAGTTTTCTATCTATAAGGTGTTTGAGCCCGATCTTACCTTTCTGTTACAGTGAAATTTTTCATTTTAAAAGTTGCCATACTTTTAACTCGTGTGTCTCGGTTTAATTGGTATCAAAATGAGGCTCAATGTTTTTACTTTCTTGTCATTGGAAAATATTTTTAGTAACTGGCCTACATGCCGATCACTTTGCCATCGAAGGGAGGTACCCTTCAACACAAGTTTTAGCCAGTTTTCAATGGCGGCCTATATTCATTATTATCAAATTTACTAATTGCTTTTATGACTGTTTCCCCACAATTGAACTCTGAACACTATGCCATGTAATAGTACAACACTTGAATACTTGTTGCTGGGCAATATTTGATTGGATATATTTAATTTTCGTCTTTTAAATGACAATGTTTTGGAAATATATCTGTATAATAATGGAAAATGTACGAGAAAGAAATATTTGATAACAATAAACTGACTATTTTAATACTTCTCAATTTTTATATCAATAATCATTACTAATTTTTTCTATAAATTATTATCACAATTATCGATATGTTTACCCAGCATGACTGGAAGGTGTATTAATAGTATATGTAGTGTAGAATAGTAATTAGTTTGTGAACCTTTGTATACGCTGGTATTAGCCTCATATACTATGTGTAGCATGACCTGACATGAGCCATGATGAGAATAAAAGTCAATGTCTCTGTCACCCAACTTCAGGTCATCTTGACCCAGTCGTTTTCCCCAAATCGTACTCACATTCATTAATTTGCAGGTTGAAAAACTTTGTATTACCCCAGCGTGATGTTTCAAGGTATGTGTTATTGAAATGATACGTACCTCCAGGTACATAACACTCCTGACAATGAATTGACATCATAGATGCATTGTGACTTCACAGAGGTTACGTCACATATATGCCTATCCCAAATTATTATATCAAAGAAGTGCTATTTTCTTGAACCATGTGAAAATTGCCATTTTTGAAAATATCCCAAATTATTATATCGAAGAAGCGCTGTTTTCTTGAACCATGTGAAAATTGCCATTTAAAAAAATATCCCAAATTTCCATGGTTGTTTAGAAAAAAATATTATGCAACCAAAAAGTTTGTGAGACAAATCAGTTAAGCAAGTAAAACTATGTGTCTTTGGTTTTCTGAATAATAGAAACCATGTTTTACATGTGACCAAAAGTTTGGCTTTGTATCACCATAAATAGAACCAATATTGCTGAATTGAACTGAAAACATCCAGTACATTGCATTTTCCTCAGATAGTTTCTAATTTACACACCCTATATTGCTATGAAACTACTGACATTTCATCACAATTATTGCTATTGCTATAATACTGGAGAATCACAGAATCATTATCACAATCTATTTCAGGTGACATTGTACCGCAAGATGCCTTTGAATACAGTGTCAAGACTGTGGGGGCGCTGCAATGACGTTCCACTTCCTGTGTTTCTACGTGAACCCGTACTGGGCCTCTACAGCTGGCTGTTCCGCTGCAACCTTCTGGAGGCCCAGATAGAAGACCTCAAGAAGTACAGCAATCTTGGGGAATTTTTCAGAAGGCAGCTGAAACCCAATGTACGTCCGATCAACAACAGCTATGACTTGGTAAGCTTGTTCTCAACGTCCTATTTTCTTTTCTTGCATGTTTAATTAGTAATTATATTGTAAAATAAAATTGTAGGAGTCGCATATTGGTGAATATTCCTGCTGTGACGTAAAGCACTAATTCATTCAATCATTCTTAATGTTCTGTTGCATGTACTATACTGCTTTTATTAAACAGGAAAAAAATAATCATATTATATATGAATTATTCGAAAAATATAAACATCGGGTGTTATTAGTTTGCGTTTGAACGAAATATTTTAAAGAAATTATTTAAATAAACTATGGAATATCTTTGAAAACTTTATCATGGAATCTGTGTTTACCTTATCTCAGTTATAGATGATCATAAAATCCTAAAAGCTAATCAAACAAAGCACTTTTTCAATTTTGATATCATATGTACAGAGAATGCTTCGTCAAACTGCTGTGCTACAATTGATTTCCACCCTCTATTTTGCAGACCAGCCCATCAGATGGCACTGTCCTGCACTATGGGAAGATAGAAGATGGGGTGGTGGAGCAGGTAAAGGGGGTCACGTACTCCCTGCAGGGGTTCCTGGGTCCTGCATGGGACGGTGACTGCCGATGCAAGGCGGTCAACCACGTGTCGGACAAGGACTACCAGCAGAGACTTGGAGTGAAGCCTGGACACTGTCTGTACCACACTGTGGTGTACCTGGCCCCGGGAGACTACCACCGCTTCCACTCGCCCACTGACTGGAACATCCTGCATCGCAGACACTTCCCAGGTCAGCCACCTGTACTACACCCTTCTGTACCCCACCCTTCTGCACCCCACCCTACCTCCCTACCTCACTACACTTCACCACACCTCACACTTCCACACCTCACACTTCTACATTTCACACTTCTACATTTCACACTTCCACACCTCACACTGTTCCGTGGCGTAATGGTCAGAGCGTCGGCCCATAGTGCGGATTGTCGCAGGTTCAATCCCCTGTCGTGTCATACCAAAAGATGTTAAAAGATAGAACTTGTTGTTTCCCTGCTTGGCACTCAACATTAAAGGAGTAAAGCAAGGACTGGTCGGCTCGGAATCAGTATACTGTGTCTGAGTGTGGTATCCATGTTCTATCTGCGCAGTGTTGGAAATAAATGCCGCCAGGGAGCCCGGGGCCGACACTTCTTGAGTCGGGCGGCCATCTTTCAATAGTTGCTCGCCCGGTGGTCCTTCTGATATTTGACCTATTCTCCGTTTCACACGGCGAATAAAACGCTTAAAACAATAAGAAACCATAATTTATTCAGTGAACAAACCCAGTTTTTGTATTTTTCAACATGTTCTTTTGCTGCAAATGTCGGCGGAAATGAAATTGAGCCTCATCACACGTGCGCGGAAGTCGTTCTGTTATGTTTCACACGTGCTCTTGTTGACAGCCATGATTGGATCTCCATTTGTAACCAATTGGCTATTCTTTATGGAAATGACGTCTTTTCTTTTTTACACGCCCATCATGCATAAATGTACTAGTATTTTTAGTCTATTCAGCCCGCAGCTGTCTTCTCACACGTCTAGCTTGCTTCGCAGTTTCTGGGCCGCTATTCTCGTACAGTACCTGGGCTTTCAACTTTTCATCAGGGCCGACAACTTTAACACTTGCCAACCCTTTTGAGGGAATTTCCAACACTGATCTGCGGCATGATATTCCAGTGACCTAGCACTATAAAAACTGGTGGAAATCCGGACTAGTACAAGCAGTACATATGCATGCAAGCCATGATGTGAATGAATGATATCTTGAAAGTGGCTTTAAACGCCAAATCAACCAACCAACCAAATCCAGACACCATCAAACCATATTTCCACACCCCACTATACCCTTCCACCTTCCAGCCCACCTCACCACACCCCATCCTGCCTCACCACACATTACTTTTCTTACAGCAACCCACCACACCATCCCACAACCACACCGTTCCACTGGGTGGTGTGAACACTACACACATGTTCAGACATCACAGTTATTGAGTGGAAGCAGGTGGTAGTGTAATGGTAGACCTCGGCTTAAAATCCCATCCATGGAGCCCGGCATCAGTGATCGTGAAAGTTACCTTTCTGACGCAATATTGATAGGATGCGCTGTCTGTACCATGGCAATGCTTATCATCCTTGGTCTATCAGTACCAGCCGATGCTCGCAGGTTTGGGCTACAAATATTGCAGGTTTCCTCCTGCCCTCACAAGCCGTGATATAAGTGAAAGAATCTTGAAAGCGGGTATAAACCCCAATTAAAACCACCAAACAAAAGAAACAAAAAATTTATTTAAATATGCCATCTAGAGTAAGACTATGAGTCTGCAGACAATGAACTGTGGATGATGTTGCGGTTGCAGGAGATTTGCTGAGTGTCAACCCAGGTGTCGCTCGCTGGATTCAGGGTCTGTTCAACTTCAACGAGCGTGTGGTATACTCGGGGACCTGGAAGCACGGATTCTTCTCGATGTCTCCTGTTGGTGCCACCAATGTGGGCTCTATCAAGATATACTCAGATCCAGTAAGTCATCAACAACAACTCACGAGTTAAGAGTAAAATTTGCAACTTTAATTCCATTCATTTGTACCGAGTAGGTTATTGTTTTTATGTCAAATTCCCTCAGATCCAATAAGACATCCACATACAGTGCATCATGAAATGTATGTGCATTAGAACATTACATACATCACACCTGACTTCTGTTGTGTCTTGTTGTTATCACATTTTTACTTTATGTTTAATACATGGTTGTAATAGAGCATATATTTAGCAAGCACAGGCACATTTCTTTATATCTATGTTATGATGATGATGAGTAGAATTACTATGTATCTACGGTCTTAGGTCTTATTCCACACAGCGATCATGGTACTAGGAGAGTCCAACGCCCCACTCTCATAGCACTAGGTTCGTTCTGTGGAACAGGACCCATATCTAGTCCGTTTGCTTGAAATTTTATTTCATGTTTCAATAAATGTGGAAATATTTCAATCAAAATGGCCGCTTTATTGTGCATCTGTTGTTCCAAGCAGAGAGCAAGTTAACTAGCATTGTTTATCTCACAGAGAGTAAGTTAACTAGCATTGTCTAGTAGTGTTTATCTCACAGACAGAGAGTAAGTTAACTAGCATTGTCTAGTGGTGTTTACCTCACAGACAGAGAGTAAGTTAACTAGCATTGTCTAGTGGTGTTTATCTCACAGACAGAGAGTAAGTTAACTAGCATTGTTTAGTAGTGTTTATCTCACAGACAGAGAGTAAGTAAGTATCTGCATTTACAGAAGCCAGGTATTAACCCTCTCCCTGCTGAAGGCAACTGGGGATGCCTTAATGAGTAGTGCTTTTGCCAAACCTGTCAGTAGTAAGTTTTGGGTGTCATTGTTCATTGCAGGAACTAAGCACAAATGTCTGCAAGACGTATCCTGCTGGCACGTACTACGACAAGTCCTTCACTGATCCCATCTCGTTCACCAAGGGAGACAGACTTGGAGAATTCAATCTCGGTTCAACCATTATACTTATCTTTGAGGCACCAGAAAACTTTGATTTCAAGATCAACGATGGACAGAAGATCAAGTTTGGCGAGGCATTGGGACGTGTTGGAAAGGGAAAAGCTGTTCAGTGAGAAGACAAATGGGATAGGTGCATCCTGTGGAAAGCTGCTCAATGAAAATAGACAGGTGTAATAGTAGATCTACCCTCATGAAAGTCTTCCAATGAAAACAGAGAAGACATATGTAATAGTCAAACCCTCTGGAAAGCTTGCCAATGAAAATAGAGAAAACATATTTTCAACCCAATGCAATCAGCCTTCTTATTCCATCCCTGATAATCGGTCTGGAATCTTTTCATGTCAGGTGGCATGTTTAAACCATTATATTGTATATAGCTGGCCGTTGAGACTCTGACTTTGCTGAGGTGGAAACTGATCTTCCAAGTTCTTACTTCCATGTATTCTTCCGACCTTCATCTCTGTGTGTGCCTGCTTCTGACCACTCTTTGTTGCATGTCTGCACTGGAATGTGATATCTAATATACCAATATGAACTAATGTATAAAGTATAATGAGACTGACTTTTATCAATATACCACTTATCTCCCTTGACATGTCCAGGAGGCAACTGTATTTATAGTCCAATTTAATGTGTGTGTAGCAGGGTATCTGTTTTAACACCCAAACATGCACTCACCCAAACATCATTACATAAAAATATTAAAATGCAAAAATATATTCCATTATTTCATTATCTCTTATTATTTATCTCCCTACTTATTTATACTATCTATCTAACTATCTATCTACATCTATCTATCTATCTTCAACTCTTCAAGTAAAATCCTTCTCTCTAGAGACCTATGAAGAGTTCTCTGTCCTGCCCTCTCCATCCAGTGCTGATTACTATTTCATCATTGGATCTGAGGACATCTCATTTCTATTTTACAGACAAATAAATCCTCTTATTCATCGATTGCCTCATCTAAAATTTGTACCGTCCAAAGACACGAGGGTTGCCTGGGGTAATACTACCATGCCCCAGGCACATACCAAGAACAAACGCTACCACAATGGCGAGTTGTTCCCAGTGAACTTCTCTCAGAATTGTTGGACTAAGAATTCCTAGCTACCCGGTGGCTCAGATAGAAGTGACTGGATTAGTAACTCAAGGACGAGTCACCACGTGGAGGGGGAGAATGTAGCCGGGTGTGATATAAGATGCTCCTACTGGTCTCGGCCAGTGGCATTACCCGCATTTTCCACATGCTTCACTGGTTTGTGTATACAGTTAAAGGCATACAATCACAGGTTTATTTACATATTTCATGATTAAACATATTATTCCGGTTTTACCGAAATGTAAACTACAATGGAATTTTACCTATCCTACAGTGGTAAAAACATATTTGGAGGTACAGAAGTGATTATATGTATGCTAAATGAATGTACTTTGCATTTTTAACTCCAAATCGAATCCAAAACGACAACTTAATCTGTGATTGCATGCCTTTAAACTATCAAAAAATTGGGAAGATGAAAATTTCATAAAAACTCTTTTTCTTGGAAGGGATGTTGACCAGAACCATGCACACATATACCAAGTTTCCTACCAGTATTTTTTTTAGAAGATTTCACCCAAACAGTAACAATGCTGTCAGTAGATGCTGCATGAATTCAAAATATCATCCTGGCCCCTGTTCCACAGAACAATTGTAGTGCTACGAGAGTTGTAACTCTATGTAAACATATTGGAGTAGCGCTACGATCTTTCCGTGGAACTGGACACTGACCTTTTAAGCCAAATTAGGCAACAACAACAACATTATTCATTGTTCTGACCTTGAGAGCAACCACAGCCACTCCACCACGAGGGACGTTCATGGGTGCCACGAGGATCCACGAGTTGCTCGTGGGGTCGTATCTCTCCACGGTGGAGAAGCACGTGGCGTCATCTAGACCCCCGAGGGCATACACCGGCCCCCCCAGACACGCCAGTGCTATGCCACGCCTGGAAGGAAATTAAAGCGAGTATGCCTTAATAATTGTGACAAGATAGTGTAAAGTCAGTTTTGAATATTGCGACAAAATATAATGTAGAGTAATACAGTACTAATAGAAGTTTTCATTAATTAATTTGGTTTGTGATGTATTCCAATAATATTGTGATGGTCTGTGATTGTTGGAATATACCATTAAATTTCAATGTATTTTCCCACAATACCATTTAGATATAGGTATAGGTATGACTGATATAGATAAACATATAAACAAATGGTCATATTGCGTATAATTGTATAGTACGCATACCAACATTGTATACAATATCTGATATTTTGAACCTTTCTCAACAGCAGAAAAGATACTAAGCCTTTTAGGCAACATTTAGACTACCCCAATTCTTTTCCATTTATTCCACCATACTAACACGCATACAGTACTCAATCCAGGGTTACTGCTTTGCAAAACCAGTCCTTTAACCCTATCCATGCTGAAGGCAACCAGAGATGCCGTAAAAGCAGCAGCTGTGCCTAATCCAGCAGGGAAAGGGTTAATATTTTGTTTCTAAGTCTACAGATTGAAATCTTATTGTCCTCTCATTGCAGTAAACATGAGAGCACTGACTGGTACTGACATACCAAGGATGATAATTGTACAACGGGCGAGTGAGTTAATTGTTTTACGTTGAAGAGGGAATCTACAAAAGTTCAGACATTGCACTCTGCATCAGAAAAATAACATGTGGTGTTCCTGGGGCAAGGCTTGAACTAGAGAACTTTTGCTATCAAGTCTAATGATGTACTACTGTGCCATCACACATCACCATGTACCTGAGAGTGCTCATTGGCTGTATCTTCCTCCATTTGTTGGACTTTGGGTCGAACATCTCTCCACTACTCAGGTGCTCATTTCCATCATGGCCGCCAACAGCATACAGCATTCCTACAACACACGCAAACAGCCAAAATTAACTACTCTTGATAAGATGCTATGTAAATTCCATCGTGAAAAAAAAAGAAGACAATAATCACATATTTTAAGGAAAAGACTCTATTTAATGAAAAATATGTGTACAAAAACTGCTTCTCTTCCAAGGGAGATAACTGAACAAAATAAATTGTTTTTACATATATTTTTGTTATGGTATTTCCTGCCATGATCCAGCCACCTGAACATGACGAGACAACACCAATATTGCGCGACCTACCATTGGCTGCACAGACCCCCACGTGGCGTCGCCTGGTGTGCATCTCAGCAACATGGAACCACTTGTTCCGGCAGATGTCGTACACTTCAATACTTTTAAAGGGGTCACCAGTAGCACCTCTACCTCCAACACAGAAGAGCACACCTGCAAAATAAACACTCATTTTACGACATGAACCCCCAAATATGAACCAATGGCAGTATTTAGATTATTATGCTAGGAAAATATGGCGTAGTTTGCGCTAGATGGATATTTAGATGCTACAGTAATTCCAGGTACAAGAATTCATAAACAGACTGCAAAGATATCGTCAGAATGCTTACGCATGTGACATGGCGTGTCACACATTTATCATGTGTCAGGCAATGCTATTTCCTCTGGATTTAATTGAAAACCTGGCCCCAAGGATACTAAATATTTCTGAGTATTATTTCATGCTCAATTCAAATTTTGTATTGGGATATGAGTGCAAAACTGAGTTGAGAATGAAATTGTAGTCAAAATGTGTTTTTTTTGTTGCTGTTTTTTTTTATCATTGGGGTCTGGATTTCCATGAGCTGATGAAAAGACAGCAACATTTTGTATGTATACCACAACTAACAGGATCCATTTAGCATCATCATCATCTTGCATAGAATGTCTGTTGTTCCACTACCAGTCTAACATGAAGTATTAGTTAGTTCATTCAATGCTGGACATTATGTTGTTGTTGTTTGCAAACTAAACTTCAAAGTAACGAATAATCCTTGTAATTGTGATGATGTATTAGTACTTTACTTCGCAGCTGGAATATTTCACTCAGACGCAATCCTTGTAATTGTGATCAGTGTATCATAGTGAATCACCTCGCTCAATTTTGTTAGCATAATCTTATGATATATACTTTTTTGGCATAGCTTGGCATCAAAATAAATGTGCGTTTGGACCCATATTTATTTTACTGAAACATATGCCATATGGTGAAATTTGTTGACACAATTTGCATACATGTACCATTATTTTTAAACAACATTGAAGTATTATTGATATTTATGTAAATACCGACATTATGCATATAATATACTTGAGTCTTGCCATCTTGACACTATTTGTCTTTGAACATCAGTAACATTCAGCATTAAATGGTTGATGATCTTTAATATTCTCAACATGTTTTAGTCAACTGTGGTCATGTGTGAAGGACTGCGTATTATAGCTTCAACAATAATATTATCATATTTGTGCCCTCATTAGACAATGAGTACACGGTCAGAATATTTAACAGATCTACTTTGTAACATGTTCTAAGTATCACCAGTCTATTCCAAATATTTAAAGTACTGCAAATAGAAACTACAATACATCATAAGAGTAAATATAGCAAGTCATTACCATCTTATAATACAACATAATACATAGAGAATAATAATAATAATAATAGTAATAATAATAATAATAATAATAATCTAGGACTTAAATGTTGCCTAATATCCATCCTGAATTAAGAAATAACAAATAATATATAAATATAATAATAATAAATTAATCTTAATCCATACATGTATACTAGAGACATTAAATAATTCAGCCATACTGAGAATGTTATAAAATAAAATGTCCTTTCTGACCAATAATAGCTAATCAATTAAATACAAAATATTTTGAAGGTTACATGTTAGCTGACTGATCTGATGACACATGACAGTGGGTAATGCATGTACACTTCAAGCTGACATTAATTATGATTGTTTTTTGGGTTGTTCAAAAAGTGTGGTGTTGGAAAGGACAGACGTTTGACAGAAAATGTTCTTTCTTTGTTTGCCAAAATAATATTTGGATGGATGGATATTAAAACAGTGGTAGTGTCATAAGATTGCAAATTCCTGGGTCCAGTTGCACAACGCTCTTGTTGTAAGTCCAATTGTAGAGTCTTCTACAATTGGAATTGAGTTGCACGAAGCTCTTGTAGGCTATCTGAATAAGACAGCACTACAACTATTGTAACGGCAGATTAAGTCCCTACAAGTATTGTAGCCTACAAGAGCATCGTGAAACTGGACCTTGGAATATTTGGGGCATAAGTTAATATTACTTGCATGAATACATCAAGGATTGGCTTAAACTTATACATAAGTGTCAGAAAGGACATTTGACAGAAATTTGGAGACAAATACAATTGAGCATAGATGGTCAAGCATAGATATTTTAACAACTGAAATTCACAGTATTATATGTAAACATGTGTTTTATGGTGATCAGTAAGAAGAGCAAAATTCCTAATAGTTTTCTTTGTTTTATCATCTAAAATAACACAGGAAATAGGGAATATTTCAGCATTCAAAATGTCATTTATTATTCATTTTGAGGTTTTTTTTGGAATTGATTCACTATTTCAAACTACAATGTACAAGGTATTTAATAATATGGAAGAAAGTAATGATATATAATTGCAAATGCCCCCATTAATTGTAAATCTGCCCATAAACAAATATTTGTTTTGTCATTCCCAATTTAGCATTTATAGTCATTTGGTGCCTTTATAAAAAAATTAATAATGGATGAAATATTCACATCTGAAGTTTTGAAGATGAAGCTGCATTTATACATTGTATTTTAGTAACATTTCTGTAGTGTATACTTAGAAATTGTCAGTAATTGAACTTGAGCAACATTTCTTGGGTAACAATTTGAAACTGTCTATTGCTAAATTTGATCAACATTGCTGCAGTGTGCAATTTGAAATTGTCTAGATCTGTCACTAAACGTAAGCAACATTTCTTTGAAATTGTCTATAATTATAGTTCTACTTGAGCAACATTTTCTACATTGTACAATTTGATAGTCTATTAAACTTGCTCCAGATTTAGAAGACGAGAGGATAACAAGAGAGGATGACGGAGGATGAGAAATCATTCAAGAAAGCTCGCCGATTTCTGTACCTGCGTAGCTTTTCCTCTCTCGCGTTCTTTGGGTGATCTTGACCTCGGGCACCAGGCTGACCTGCGACATCCGGTAATACTTGGCCTCGTCCAGGAAATCCCGGCATGCCAGGTTGTTCCGCATCAGCTGCTCCTTCTCCACTGTCTCCATCAGATACGTGGCGGACACCAGGGGGAGCTTTACATGCTCCAGCAGCACAGGGAGACGCTCACGCCGATGCTCCACGTCGTGTTTGACCCATCCGATGACCGCCTCGTACACCTGGACCTCATTGGACACGTTGAGGTCCGGCGACGAGATCAGCTTCTCCAGGAGCTTGAGTGACATGGTCTTGAACTCTTCCAGCTCCTTGACCTCCATGAAGTGACTGAGGAGGTAGTCGGTGGCCATCTTCATCAGTCCCACCCTGTTGTGCTGCTCAGCGAAGTTGTGCACGTCGATGCAGTTGGAAGAGGTGAGCTGGGTCTTCATGAAGTCGCAGCAAGCCTGAGCGACCGCCTCCATCTGGAGGATGGAGGAGGCATACAAGACTTGCTGGACCGTGTCGGTCGTCAGAGTTATCTTGGAGGTGTACGCGAACTCTACAAGCTTCCCCATGGCGTCGGCATCGATGTCATGTATGGTGACCACATCCTGTTTGCTCTCCGCCATCTCCGACATGAACATGGCGCGGAAATACAGACTGGAACACGCCAGGATCATCCGGTGGCACTTGAAGGACCTCTCGCCGACCTTGATCTCCACATCGCACAGCAGTTCTTTCTTGTAGAATTCCAGGAACGTCTTAAAGCCGTCCTTCCAGAAATGCTTCTCCTCGTGGGTGTGGCTCGACTCGATGGTCAGAGTCTCCATCAGGGTGTTGGACATTTTCCTCACAGGGGACAGAGAAGATGCTCCGCGGGATGTGTGGTACTCGGAATTTGGACGTGGGGATTTCCGCGAGTGACTCCTCTTGACGACTGTGGGGGTGGGGGGTATTGGCGGTGCCTTGTGCTGGGGGTGGCTTGGAAGGCTGTCCTTGCGCAGAGGCACAGGGGGATTTTGAGGCATGCTAGCGTTGTGAGGCACCCTCTTAGCAGCCCCCTCTGGTGGTGACCCAGACCACAACTTCAGGTCTTCATGGTATGGAGAGCTGAACAGTCCATGCCAGAATGAACTCCGAGTCCTTTTAGCTCTGAAATGATTCAAGAAATGTATTCAATATTAAGCTAGGATTAAAAATTAGGTCTCAAATTGCTCTTAATATTATTAATCTTGAGAGAGAAAAATTGGTTGAGAAGGCAAAATAAATGCACACTGTTAGTAATATTAGTGTAGTGATTTGAGTATGCAGCATGTGTATGGAGTACTATTATTGGTCAATACATTTTTCTTTGTGAAATTGTCCATAATTATTATTATACCCGAGCAACATTTTCTGGGATTTTAATATTTAATTTAATTTTTTTTTTAATTTCACAATAAAAGATATGAAAATATGAAAAATGAAAAAAATATTTAAAAGCAGTGGGACATTCTGGAAAACTGGCATGGCGTTACAAGTAAGCGAGTCATAACTGGCTGCATACATACAATGTAAAATGTGGTTAAAATTGCAGCCCAAGCTAATATACTCACAGCAACCTGATGACTAGTGAAAATTCAGGATTTTCATATTTAATTTATTTTTATTTTTTATTTCACAATAAAAGATATGAAAAATATAAAAAATATTGCAGAAAATGTTTTTTTGCCTAATATAAATCAAATGTACATATTTTCAGGTAAGTACATTTGAACATGAAATGTGTCAACAAACCGTGATTGAATGCAGCAGTAATGCCACCGAAATTTAATTTTAACCACAACTAATTAGTAAATTACGATTCTTGTAGATCTATGATCATTTTGTGGCGCAGGACACGGTTGTGTAAAAATGCCATCAAATTAAATAACATAACTTTTCTAATCTTTACCTGTCTAACTTCAAGGTTTGGGTTTATGTGGCAACACACAGCTCTATACATAGAGTAGGCAGAACTACACATGGCTTTCATCGAAAGTAGCTCAGAAGACATACATATGCACATGTTGCAATAAAATATATATTTGTGGTTGCCAGGTGCCATATACATTTACAGCCACAGCACTTATTTCTCAGCACTGACATTCAATAGTATAAACAACCTACTCCAAAAAACATATGCCTATCTATGAATGCTGAAAAATACTACATCAACACATTGTAAAACACTGCAGCGTTCAAAGGGGGTGACCAAAAATTGTTTTCTATATAAATTGTAGAAAATTCTGCAACAACACATCACAAAATCACTGCAGCATTTAAAGGGGATGATAAAAATGTATTTACAAATACTGTGAAATTGCAGGAAACAAGAAACATTGATAAATGATGGATGCAGTTTTGTAATAAATATTCGATACACCTGCTACAATATTTATTCTTGATATTAAATCGAGCATGACTTAGAAAAGAGATTGCACCAATACCAAAGCAATGTGTGTATATATTGACCTAAGGTGTGGATATAAGACACCTATCTACACATAAGAACATAGGTAAACATGGGGCTGCCACAATTAGACAGTTATCTGAGCTAAGAGACACAATGATGTCTTAACCAATATCCTGCTGATAGTGTTCAGGGTTTCGTCACACAGAACAATAGTAGCGTTATGAGAGTCGTAACTTCTATTCCCTAGCATAGTTACGACTCTCGTAGCGTTTATGATCATTCTGTTCCCCTAAATGAAAATAGACATCAGGCCCTGATATTACGAAACCTTTTGAGTAATATTTCATGTTCAAGCTCAAATTTTATATAGGGATTTGTGAACAAAACTTTGAGTTGAGTATGAAATTGTACTCAAGAAAGTGTCATAATTTTGGGGTCAGGAATAGTAAAACATTCAGATGACTACATGCTACACAGAATCTGCATCATTCTACATAGAGAGTGAAAATGTAAAATCGGTATCATTCACCATAAATCAGTTTCATAAAACATAGCATCTGCAACACATCAATATGAGAATGGTCAGATGATTTCTGTCTCCAGTTTATGATTTAAAAATTAATTTTTCTAATGCCAAATGTCAACTTCCTACACGTACGAATGTAGCATTATTGAGCAATTACTTAGATCCACATTGCTCCAGTCCATCCAGTTGTGAATAGGTACCTGGTAGGATGATATGGAATAGTGAATGATAACCTTCCAGTTGTTGTCTACTCCCCATGGAGGTGAGAATGTGAAATAACTGCACATGGATCCATTGAGTATTGTAATAATAGAGTAGCCAATTGAACGCAAACTTTGTGCATGGAGTTAGAGTATTATGAATACACATTATTGTTAAAAATGATGGAAATAGGTAACTGTATATATTTATATATATATATATATAACTGACCTGATATATGTAATCATGTGCTAGCTGTAGTTATATACTGTATGCAAGGATCTGGAATTTAATCTCCTATGTGTATCTCACAGTTAAGTAGTTTCAAAAGATGTGTAATTCCATTGGTCAGTTAGGTCTTAAACCATTGCACATTAGGACTATGACGTCGTGTAGTGATGAGTAACAATGGCCACGACACTGGCTGAACAGTGCTTATGACGTCAGTGAACTCGTGTAAATTTTACTCTTCTAAAAGCAAGCAAGGTGATTTTGATGGCTTTGTTCAATTCACACTCGGTGTGACATTTCACAAAATATGTAAATTGATTGATTAATTTATTGTATTAAGTCACTGTGGGACTATTTCACTATGACAGGTGCCAACTACACTATTTTATAATTAAACAGTTGATCTAATTTAAATAACAAAAACGTAAACAAGTATGAAAAACATTGTCAAAAAGCATGTGTTATTCTACTACTTATTTACCTTGTATAAACAGGCTTAGGAGTCAAATTATTAAAACAATGGCTGCCATTTAGTTGGCGTTTGCAGTCGCTGTACACAGTTGATCAAATGGATTACTATAGGCCTAGATGTATACTCACTGAATTGCTCATCTTTGAGTTAACCAGCTTAAAATTCCGGTAATCATTGTGAAAGCAATAATGACAGTCATTTAATTGGCCGTCCTGGTCACAAGTTTTTTATTTGAAGATGACTAAAATATACAGTTGATCAATGTGATTGCTATGCATGATTCTTGAGTGACTCTTCTTTGAGTTCAATTTGCCATACTACATTTAAATATGCACCTGTAGGTATTTTTTCATAGGTATCATCATCATCATGGCAGAACCAATAGCAAAACGTAAGCATGTTGAACTGTCGTTAGCATGAAAGATCTAACGAGCCAAGTCCAACAGAACTGAGTAATTCGGTACTCTCTCAAAACCGGCATATTATCTTGGCCCCAACAAGTGCCGGTATTGCCAGTGCACTGTATTATTATTATTATTATTATTATCATTATCGTCATCATTAACATTTCTATACAAAAGAGGGGTGGGTGGTAGCGCAGTGGTAGAACGGTGGACTTCGGAACCAAAGGTTCCATGTTCAAATCCCGCCCCGGGAGCCCAGCATCAATGTTCACGAAAGTTACCTTTCTGACGCAATATTGATAGGATGTGATGTCTGTAAAGTGACAATGCATCCTTGGTCAGTACCAGTCAGTGCTTGCAGGTTTACTGCAACATTCAGCGCTACAGATGTTCCAGGTTTCCTTCTGCCCTAAACTGACAAGTCGTGATATAAGTGAAAGAATCTGGAAAGCGACTCTAAACCCCAATTAAAAAAAGAAAAAGAAACTCATTCAATGAAGAAAATCCCATAGAAAATCCAGTATAACATTTTAGACAAACACCCATGGTACCTTTACCAGTGTTAACCAATGCCAAATATAAAAGAGATGGTATTTTTTAATTACATTCCCAGGTGTGCGTGTAAACTGTTTAGCAAAAGCTCCATCACAGCATGTGGGGCAGATAAACAGCCAAAATAGAGCTTATTGTCAAAGTTGGCTGTGAAATGTGAAATGTACACCTGAAATCTGTCCATCACAGGTACTGTACATTTCACGTTCATTGCACTGATCCACACTGAAACCCTTCAGTAAACTTGGCTCTATGACAAGAATCATTATGTTCACATAAGATACTGGCATGCGTTCAAATCTTCAATTTAAAGTGCATACTAATTTGATAGCCAACATAAACATAGTTTAAGTGAAGGACATTATAACGTTCTTTGAAATAATTCCACATATAATTTTCGTTATGGATGGTCAAATAAGTATAAAGACAGGTCAGTATGTAATCATGATAATGGTCACTGATAAACCACTTTGACATATATAAATATCTTGACCTATCATTGAGAGTTGGAACATACACAATCAATAATTACACAATAATTACACAATCAATAATTAAATATTATTCGTGACAATCTGACATTGGTAGTGAAGGCCAACCATTGACCACTTGCTGACATATCATCGACTATCGCCTATTGTGTACTACAGTCTACAATATTAATATTTCCATTGGTCATGAATAAAGAAGTTGATCAATAAGTTACATGTTCTCTCATCTGGAAAATATTAATTTTTAGCGATGAATCAATAATGAATTCGAAATATATACATCTATGCAAATTCCACTTTTGCTTAGTCATGTCAGTCGTGGTGTTCTGTGTTTTACTTTGACCCATCTACTAGAGTAAATAAATGTTTTAAGAGGGAAAGCATTCATATTAACTTTTTCCATGCTGCAGGCACCCGGAGATTCCCAAAGACCAGTGCATGTGCCTAATCCAGCAGGGAGAAGGTTAATGAAGTGAAACTTTAGACTTTCATCAGAATCGGTAATTTTTTTGGCGATCAATTTATTAACACAGGAGTTTCAACAATCAATACACCGATAATTGTACTGATCGGACCATCACTTTATACTATCATATAATTCAAAAGCTCACTGATCATGTTGATTAAATCATAATGTAGACCACCTACTTCAAATCGTCATTGATAACCTCACAACACTTGGGCAATAAGAAAGAAACTATTATATGCTATCAGTGAGAAACAAACTATTACATGCTATCAGTGAGAAACAAACTATTACATGCTATCAGTGAGAAACAAACTATTACATGCTATCACAGTATCAGCAGGAAAGAAACTATTACATGCTACATTTTTAAGTCTCACCTTTCGTATCTCCGCATACTGGCCATTGGTCAGACAAGATAGACAGTCAAGCATAGGTCATTGAGGCTACAGCCAGTCAGGCTACAATAAGTTACGTCAGAGAGACTGCCATCCATGCTATATCCAAGGACAGACAGCACAGACTGAACACTGTCTCCTCCAAGTCTCAGCGTACCACTTAATACCCACACAAACACTCCAGCCCTCCCTCAGACCACCCCTGGGGCAGTACTGTCAGGCATTCCCACAATCAGCCTCCCCCTCCCTGCACCCTCCCCCTACGTTAATACTATCACCATACACACAGCCAGGCTTAGAGCACAACTACTCAAGTAGACTGGAGCTAACAACATTCATATAGATAAGAAGGCCCCTCTTTCTGAGCATTTATACCATTCAGAAAACCCAGAAAATTCAAGGCGTTTTAAGAGTCTTTCAAGGGGTTATGTTTTACTTTTCAAGGCTTTACTGTTAATTGTAAACATACATATATTTTTTTTAAATTGGGGTTTAGACTCGTTTTTAAGATTCTTTCACTTATATCACAGCTTGTCAGTTTAGGGCAGGAGGAAGCCTTCAACATCTGTAGTGCTGAATGTTGCAGTAAACCTGCAAGAACCAGCTGTAACTGACAGACCAAGGAAAATATGATTTCATGAAGGGGAAAAAATAGTTTGTGTCACACCTTGTTCTCACCCAAATACTCCTATTCAAAAAGTCACCCTAGATGAGATGAGCAAGTCTAGATTACTGGAGAGAATAAAGAATTTCAGCGGCTCCTTTCATATAATTATAATACCAATCAATCATATTTACACTATTTACTTTCACCCTCTGAGACTATGGATCTCGGTAAAAAAATTAAGAATTACAATGCTGAGAAATGATCAGATAGACACAAATTTTCCATTAAGTATGTTATATGCATTAAAACATGATGTGATAGCTATTGTTGGTATCTACACCAACTGCCTATTTCAGCCTAACATTCAAAATTCAAAGATTTTTCAATGTACAGTTTAGAACAAGGTCTTTTCAATACAACCTTTGAAATTCAAAGGGCTTTTTCAAAGCATTGCACAAATTGCCAAGGGTTTTTCAGTACTATAGTATACATTTTAGAATCAGGTATTTTAATGCCAACCCTTGTAATTCAAGGGCTTATCAAGGCATTGCACAATTTGTCACGTTTTTTTCAATACATGTACACTTTAGAACAAGGTGTTTTCAATGCAAGACAACCCTTGAAATTCAAGGGGTTTTCAAGGCTTTACATGAATCATACAAGGAGACAGCTCATTTTTTATTATCAGAAAGCTAATATAGAGATAATGGGCTAACAGAGACTGGAGGTGAGATGAATCTAAACCCTGGAGGAGCGAACGAGGGGTGGGGCATGGGGGTGGAGGTGGGGGTGAGGGATATATACACACAGACAGTATTGAGGGGGGAGGAGATCCTAGGGAGGGGAACAGCCTAGGGGATTCATGGCCAAGGATCTAATCACAGTATTTAGGCTTCAAAGTCAAATCTGAGCTAGGACAACAGTCTGACTATCTTGTTTGTTTTTACAACCGTAAGAAAGTATATAGACTGGCGTTTAGGGAATGAGTCTCAAAGGAGGCTATGGCATAGGTGGGGTGTTTACTGAGGTGGTATATTTTTAGATTTATCTGTAGTCCCCTACTAACAGTGATCAATGTCTACATACTCAGAAGCAGCAATACCAGTATGTGTGATCTGGACGGAAAATACTTAGGAATGTTTTGTTATTGTTTAATGTCAGATATTCAAAAATCTTTTCCATGGTAAATTCAAACATGAATAGATATGAATTTAAGTCACAGATGCTAAGAGAAAGTGAGACAATTTTTTTTTTTTTTAAATCAACATTTCATAATTTATATTCAAAAAGATCTTTTGACAGATTAGTGATAGCAATGTACCCTGCAGTTGAGTGAAATTTATATTACACAAGTGGAAGATTATTTTGAAGGTTCACATGTGGTAATCATAGTAATGTACTCGGCATATAGATGTCTGTAGCAGTTAGTTAATACTGTACCTACATGTGCCATGTTAATAAACAAAGCACACACACACATGTGATTAACCCACTGATGTTGTTTATCGGTGTGTGGTCCATATTACCGGTATGCACATACACTGCAATCTATTTACAATAAGTACATTGAAAATATATAATAATGAGTATATGAAAGCATGCCACAAACATGATGAATAAATCATGTAACAGTATTATTATAACATGATTACAATTTTCAAAGAAAATTTTTGTATTTTGTACGACATACTTAGCAGTGAAAGACTGATATTTCTCACTCTGAGAACAGTGTTATCATCACTACAGTGACGAGAACAGTGATATCATCACTACAGTGGCAAGAACAGTGTTATCATCACTACAGTGGCAAGAACAGTATTATCATCACTACAGTGGCAAGAACAGTGTTATCATCACTACAGTGGCAAGAAGTGTTATCATCACTACAGTGGCGAGAACAGTGTTATCACATCACTACAGTGGCAAGAACAGTGTTATCATCACTACAGTGGCAAGAACAGTGTTATCATCACTACAGTGGCAAGAACAGTGTTATCATCACTGCAGTGGCAAGAACAGTGTTATCATCACTACAGTGGCAAGAACAGTGTTATCATCACTACAGTGGCAGGGACAACTTTCGGTACTGCTGTGAGCCATGATGCCGACTGCCACTTCCGTCAGTTCATCGTATCATTATTTGATCAATTTGACGTCACGTTTAACATTCTTGATGTACCAGAGTTGTACCAGTTGTTTGTTGATTAATTGAATAATATTCTGTTTTGACTTCTATTTGTCATTAAAACTATTGAACACTAACTCGTCGTTAGGGTCGCCATTTTATTTTTAAAAGTTTGATGATCTATTGTGACACGTCATACTGCCAACTCATGACGTCAGCATACATTGTCCAGTTGGGGGAATTTATAGGTTTTTATTCAAAGTTTTGTTGATAATTATATAATAAAAGTATATAATAAATAGGATATATCATGTTTCTAGTGAAAGAGCATGTATCTCTCCTCATGATGTGGGAAACCGAATACTTAAGGAAAATAAAATAAGAACATGAAAATATTAAAAACCAGTGCGACATGTGGAAAATGTAGCTTGTCCAATATATTTGTGTAGACAAACCAAATGTACATACTTTCATGTAAAATACATTTGGCCATGAAATAATCAACAAACCCTGATTGTATGCCTAAATATGTGGCTTTCACAGATCATGAAGCATTGGCAATACCTGCATCAAAAACAATTTCCAATATTTCTCTGAATGGTCTTCACTTTGGAGATATTAGTGGGCCCCAAAACAGGATTTGAACACAAACCATGTGCTAATTGTAATTTCTGATGGGCTATTTTTTTCTTTTTAAATGAGGAAATCTTCAAGGTGGTTTTTTTTCCATGTTTTAATTCATACATGTAGTATGATATACTGATAATCCTTATTAACAGGCATGGCAACAGATAATTGTGATATCAGCAGAAAAGCATGGCTGCAGGCTTGCCTGAATGATAGATGATAGACAGAAGATGATAAACAACGAGCGGAAATTAGTTTACACATAAATAGACATACACAGAAATGACAAGATAATAGTAGCACATGAACAGGGATAAATGCAGATGATACATTGTAACTTACTTTAGTAAATTATTTATTAGTTGGATACAACTTGGAATGAATGATTTCATAGCCCCGTTTGTCCTGAAAGGAATTACTCTAAGACAGTGGGAAAAAGGTAAGAATTGCAAGTGATCGTTTAAAAATTGTCTGTCCATCACTTAGAATCATTTGTGCCTTAATCAGAATTATTTTGTCAAATTAATTTTGCAAGCTGGGCAATTGTTTATCAATAATATTGCTGCATATTTTGATGATAGAGTTGAGTTTGTTTTGAACTGAGAGAGAACCAAACCAGGCATGAAATGAAAACGTCACAAAACTTTAATTGAAGCATAAACAGAAAAGTGTCATAATTTTAGGATCTACGTTAAATTATTTCAGTTTCCTTAAGAAGCAAAGGCGATGCTGTCCTTTATTGTAAATAAGAGTTCCATGATAATTGACCCCTGGACGATGCAATCTGTCTTCAGGACAATCATAGAACCTGCACATTAGAAAACACGGTTTTCCTGCTAAGGTCATTTCTGAACCAATCAAAGACTGCATAGACCTCTGACAGAAAAAGATGCATAGAACCCCATGAGTACATATAGCAGCAGAATGGTCATATCCTGTCGTTTTAGTCAAACTTTAGTCAAACTGGTTCTGCACGCATGACCACCTGAGTGGCATTTATAAATATTTAGATTGAGATAGTTTTTATGTATCCTCTGGAACACAGTTTTCAGAATCACAAGTGTAGTTTGTATACAGCTCATGAAATAAATAAATCGCAACATAAATTGTTCTTCCTACCTTTTAATTACCTTTTAAAAAAGCACTGTTCTTAACGAAAATACAATCCACGATCAAACTTGTAGCTATTGCATATCAATTTTCCGACCCTCAGAATCAACCAAATGTTTTTTTCGGACATCTGCTTGGTTTGCAGTCACAGTGATTCCCTGGTTTGGCAGAACTGGGTTGTCTCTGATCACAATTGCAATCAATTGTTTATGAAACAGACGACTTTGTTCCGTAAGGACGGGGCATTCTTTGTGTGTGCTATTTGTGATTTACAATGATGGTGCATTTTCTACAATAGCATTAGGCCATATTTATGGCTGGGTAGTATCATTGCAGTAGCGTATTGACACTATAATGATAATCATAGCATTAACTCATTACATTAATTTTGATTCAAAATAGCGGAAATTTTGGTTGGACTTGGAGTACTACTGATTTGTAGGATTTGTTTGCGAATGTTCTATCTCTCAACCCTGTATTATTGATGACGTAACATATCTCACTATAACTCAATAAATCCGCAAAATATAACTGTCCGAAAATAGGGATCGTCCGAAAACCGGGTACAGCACAGAATGATGTCACTAGCACAACTAGCACAAGGTTTGTGAGAAATCTGGCAATATATCACTCAAGCTATGATCAAATGATGCTCATACTGCATGGGGCATTCTAACACATACTCATAGTCACAAAAGAACCTGCGACCGGGTACGAATTATAGGATGTAACATTGTAAAACATAAAATATTAAAAATGAACCTGTCGACTGCTATCGCGATCGGAAATATCAGAATCATGCAGTAATCAGTTTAAAACTACAACTTGATATGAAGCCGTATATATAAGTAATATCTATGGCTATGTTTAAGAAATAAAATCTCACTTTTTACCAAAGAAACACGTCGTTTTGTGTAGAAATTAATTTGATGTGCACTTCCGAGTAATATCTGCGCGCCACTAACCGGATGTTGACATCGCGAACCTTTTTAGAGTTACATGCCCTTGTATGTTGTTTTTGTGGGCACGACTGCGTTGCAAACATATTTTCGAGTGTGCGACAAGTCTCTAGTTTATAAGTTCTTGTTATTAACCCACGTGTATGTATTTGGTATTTTACTGACATAACATATTTCATAAATAGTAAACCCTGCATTGACGTTGTAAGTGGAGAGTAATGACACTAGCCTGAACTTGTTGAGGTAATACCGATAAGTAAATAACCCTGCCAGTGGCAGTACAGTGCCAGTCCCTGGCCTGATAAAATGCCTGACTAAATATTAACAATGACAATAGTACCCGGTATTTCACTGATTATATAGTTATATACTTATGTGAATGAAATAAATAAAATAATAGACTAAACAAATGTGTATAATGATCAATTCAAAATGAATATCGCAAAGTTGTTCTATAGTACTTGTGGCAGTTCCTGATCATGGGTATTCTGGATCACGCTCTCACTTACTCACTCACAATAATCTGGACGAAGTGTCCACTGTTGTTTCTAGATTGTATATGTGACGTATAGTCTAGAAACAACAGCTGACAAATGCGTCCGTATTATTATGTCCACGAGACCGTGATCCGGAATACCCGTGATCCGGAATAACATTTTCAATTACCGGTACTTCATTGTAAAGTGGAAACATAGACCATTGCATTTTAAAAGCTTTAAGAAATTAATAGTTAGTAAATGAAAAAATTAATAGCATATTGAAAACTTATTTTGAGTTTGACACATATCTGCACATAATCAACTATGAATACAATTACCGTAGACAAGCATAACCCATACTGCATGATCACATAGCACTATAATAATAATGATAATATTAATAGTAATGAATGTACCACACATGAAACTCAAATCATTTGGATACGGATCCTTCCGTTACTCTGCACCACACACCTGTGGAATTCTCTACCTATTGAACTCCGATTGTCTCCCACTCTAGAAACTTTCAAAACTAGACTCAAAACCCATCCTTTCCGTAAACAATCTATAAGAAAATACCGTATCTCCTTCCATTATGTTTTTTCCACTTGCACTGTATATACTCAAATGTAGCGACTCGAGCATTGTGAAAACAATGGGTTGGCGCATTGTAAATATGCTTATTATTATTATTATTATTATTATTATTAATAGATGACGGTTTGCGTTCATACAGAGCAGTGTACTCTGGATGAAGCTTGATTTGCCTCTCAGATAGAGAGGTTTCATCAGCTTCTACATACAGGGATGGAATAGAATGTGCAAGCCTAAGGCCCTGATGATGAATAGTTTGTAATTGTTTTAAATAGGTCTTGCGAGCAGACCCGTAGATGATAGAACCATAATCCAATTTAGAGCGAATCAGAGCCCTATATAATGATAGTTGTGTTTTCAGATCACCACCCCATTTGGTGCCAGATATAGATTTGAATAGATTCAAAGATTTGAGTATTAAGTTTTAAGATGTTTGATATGAGGTAAAAAATGATAAGTTGTTGTAAAATACGAGGCCAAGGAACTTGGCCTCCTTGACAACTATTAATGGAGTTTTATCCAGAAATAGTTCCGGATCATTATGTAACTTACGTTTATTGCAAAAATGTATTACATTAGCAATTGGCGTTCAATTGTAGACATATTTGAACCCCGACATGAAATACTAAAATCGTCCACAAAAAGTGAACTATCAATGTTATCGTTCAGAACCTTGGCAAGGTTATTGATTTTGATACTAAATAGTGTGACAGATAATATTGCACCTTGTGGGACACCCATTTCCTGGTCAACAGAATTCGAGAGGGTAGACGTGACTCGAACCTTAAATTCACGGCTTTGTAAATAGCTGGTAATAAAATGAGAGATACTAAATCCCAAATGTAAATTATATGAAATACCATGTTTCCACGGGATGTCATATGCCTTCTCCGTCGAAAAACACACACCACGTACTGTTTATTAATAAAACCATTTGGTATAAATGATTCCAAACGAACGACATGGTCAATGGTGCTTCTCTGCTTCCCGAAGCCACATTGAATATCTGTTAACAGATTGTTCGTCTCCAGGAACCAAACAAGCCTATCATTGACCATCTGGTTTTGCAAACGCAACTAGTTAATGCAATCGGCCGGTAATTAAGGGGGTTATTATGATCTTTTTCAGGATTTGGAATAGGCACGACGATGGCATCGTGCCATGAAGGTGGGAAATTACCAGACATCCAAATATGATTAAACACATTTAATAAGACCTGTAAACTAGTAGAAGGTAAATGTTTTAATAGTTGGTAGTGTATGTCGTCTGGTCCAACAGCGGTATCTTTGGATTTGCTGAGAGACTGCATGAGCTCATCCATAGAGAATGGTTCGTTGTAATCTTCAGAGTTATCTGAAGTGAAATAATTTTTTATGTTTTTCCTGCTTAGCTTTAAAGGTTTTATATTTTGGATCATAAGATGAAGTTTTGGAAATAGCTTTCGCCAATAAATGTTCAATATCCTACTTAGACGTAAGAAGGCTATTATTATCTAATAAATGGTTGATACTGGTTTTTTAGCCTGTGTCTTTGATACGCTGGGCCATATTCCATACCTTACTTATTGGGGTACGGTTATTAATTTTAGAGATAAAAGTATGCCATGACTGACGTTTTTCTGTTTGTATACAACGGCGAGCTTGAGCATTAACCTTTCTATAAGAATTTAGATTAGCAGGAGATGGATATTTTCGAAAATAGCGCTCAGCCTTTTTCCTAGACCGAACAGCGTTTTTGCATTTATCATTATACCATGGTTTATGAATACGATGAGTTGCAGAGGTTTTAGGAATTGTTTCTTCAGAAATTCTAATAAGAAGTTCCGAGAAAGCCTTCGGATTGTATAATATTCGCCAATTTTGGTGCAACATAACATTGCAAATTGATCCCAGTGTGCCTACCTGAATTTCCACCTGGGGGAAGGTGGATCAGTACTAGGTGCAACAGTTTTTTAAATAGTGGGGAAGTTGTCACTACCACCTAAATCAGAATGAACAGACAGATCAGTGAGGGTGAACATAATGAAAGATCAAGTGCTGAATAATGCCCAGTAGCTGGATGTAGATATGTACAACTGTTGTCATTGAATACACATAGATTATTGTCGGCAATGAAGTCCTCTAATACTTTGCCTCTATTGTTGTAATGGATTATGGGCATTGAACTCGCCTACCAACAGGAATGGTTGAGGAAGCTGTTCCATTAAAGCTTGAAAATCAGCAAAAGATGGACGAGATGATGGTGGCACATAAATGGAACATAATGTTAGAGCTATGTGGAGGGTAAGACGTACGGCAACCGTCTGTATGTTGGTTTGCAGTGGCACTACACTGTGTAGTGTGCCTTGTCGTGTGAGCACCGATGCACCTCCACAGGCACGGTCATCACCTTGCGCATAAAAGTTATACATATCAAATGATCGTAAACTTTGAACGTCAGTCTGTTTATAATATGGGCTAAAATATGTATATCATTGAGGTTATTCCTAAAAGCTCTACAATTCCACTGTATTATGGTATGCATGATTTAGGAGGTTGGATGGGTAAACGTGTTCGCCTCGGACGTGGAACATGTGTCGACATGCTGTGAGTTGGTGATGGATCTGTATCCATTCCATCCTCCAGCATTCCATACTTATTGAAAGTATCGCCCTTGCGAAGACGACTAGAAGAGGCCTTGGCACCACTGGAGGATTTCCTAACCCCCCTTGGTCCCTTAGACCGTGATCTCGACTTTATATTCTCAGAAGAAGATTGCGATGAAGAAGATTGCACAGAAGATCTTGGAGGTTGTGAAGACGATTTTGAGGACTGAGAATATGATTTAATAGGGGCTAGGCGTGCAGATAGAGAACATTGAGAAGCATAGTCTTTTAGATTTGATCTTGCAGCTGATCCAGAGCGTGTTTTGGACTGAGGTATTTGAAGAACCTGGGATGCGCACGAGAAATTTTGGAAAACTTTTTGACAGTGTCGGAGTAAGAAATATGAAGAAATACGATATATTGAAGATAAATTGAAGAAGAAGTGTTGTAGAATTTTCTGGCCTCAGGAAAGAAGATGTTTCGCTCATACTTCAAGCGGTTGATAGAGGACTCTCGGATCCCCCCTCTATATGGATAATGTTTGAGTTAAGGTTATATCGTACAGGGGGAAAACTTTATAGCAAGTTGACGTTTATTTATTTTCAGGTACTTTTTAACACTATGGATGAAGATCGCAACGGGAAAGTGACCTTGGACGAATTTCTTAAAGTAATTCCAACTGCCACCTCTCCACAGGAGAGACAGTAAGTGACATTTAAATTCGTTAACATTAATAATAGTTATACGAGTGAGAACTAACTGGACCCGAGGTTACGAAACCTATTTTCTTTTTGTTTCACGCTCAGCTCAAATTCTGTATGGGGATGTGTGGGGGGAAAAGTGCTATTTTAACTTTAGTAAAATAACGTGTTACATGCATTCGTTAGTATACTCATTAAAATGTTATGAAATATTACAACGCCTTACTTTTCTACATTTGTAACTCAAGCTGACACCACTTTCAAATCGAATTGGGGAATTCCATGATTCAAACCGATTTGAGAACATACATTCACACTCTCTCTCAAGCCCGTCTGAAATCTTTCACATGAAAACAGTTTCAAGGTGTAATTATGTCCACGTCTCTCTCTCTCTTTGGTTGGCGTATTCCTTGACTATAGTATTCATTGGTTGTCATTTGTATGGTTGTCATTTATTTCACATAATTAATGAATATGTCAATATTTCAGGTTTTACCACCTTTACTATACACAGGTGTAATTATTTCCGGCATACTTATTGACTTGGTAGCCTAACATCATTCTGGCTAGGGATTTCCGTTCAATCCGAATCGACTGTCAAACCGGATTAAGATGTGATGTTAGTAAACTGGTTTGAAACTGGTTTGAAATGCCTGTAGTGTGAACAGTTAATTCTGATCGAGTTACTCAAGTCGGTTTAAGGCCGTTTCAAACCGGTTTAAGACGTATGAACATCGCTTTAGGTTTCGAGTCGAATCGCAGAATGGTTGAATAACTTGCATTTAACAGGGATCACTTGTGCTGACGATCGACACTTCCTGTATGGGAAATTCAATCTGTTGAAGCGACGTTTTCTTCTTGATTTCTATAGTACTGGGAAACTGAACTTGCTGGTATTCAATTCATTGGTTCACTCTTTATGCTTAAATATGTTAATACTGTCGCCTATGTGGTATACTTAGTGGTTCGTAACTTCGTACCCTACACTGTGATAGTACTAATTATTGGATTCCTGTATGGGCAATCTGATGACATTCTAATCATATGCTGTGATTTATTCATATTATTACTGTTTACAGATCTGCAGAATTGCGACGGGTATTTAAACAACTTGACATAAACAAAGATGGCGTCCTTTCTATCGAAGAGCTACAGCAGGGTCTTAGCAGGGGCGGGTTACCGTTGCAGCGAGAAGAGGTCGAACAACTATTTGCACAAGGCGATAAAAACGGGGACGGTGAACTCGACTACGATGAATTTATATCACTCGTGGATAAAATGAAACGAAAATAAATATTGGCTTACAACTGTAATACCATTAAAACGACTGAAATTGTGCTGTGTCATGAACTCTCGCAGCACATAAATTAGTGTCAAGGTTTATCATGATGGGTGTTCCGCTGTACCGTATGTAGCTTACGCCTTTTTCAGCCTTGCTATTTCCGTGGATTCTCAGTAAAGTTTATTTACAAAGAAAAGTATGTTAACAGTAATTAATCAGTTCCTTCCTTAATAATTTAAATAATTTATAATATCTCGAAATGTGGACTGGGCCTTGATCCTGACAGATGGTGATGGTATAGGATCTTGTAAGAAAAGCAGCCAGTCTTAATTATTAAATACAGAGAAATTATCTAAACATTATGCAATCAACTTTGGAATATACATCGTGTAAAATATTGTCACATATTGGGGTTAATAAAGGTTTAATTAAAGTGACAATATGCTTAACTACACATTATTTATATCTGAAAGGCATAATGTGCATAATATACATAACTGGAGTCAGCTGGGCTGGTAATTGACATTCCACTGATCTCCATGGCAGGTCCCTATACCGAATATCCGCAGATCTGACCAATATTCCGGATGTGAAAGTAAGCTTCTTTTTTTTGTGTGTGCAAAGATTGATGGCGGGATTTTCTAAATTCATTGTTGTGTCAGAAATGGAGCACAATCTTACATTGTGGTCACCGATTCTTAAGGCAGAAGACGACATACTGGATAGAATAGCTTTTGAACAGATGATGAGCAGTTCCGTTTTGTGGTCGTTCAACTTTAATCAAGGACATTATGTTCTCAATGCAGTCACTCACTGAGGAGAGTGCAGAAGCAGATGATGACTGGAGTAGGATGATCGCCAAGGTACAGCTGTGTGTCATCTGCATAGAGGAAGAAAATCAAGTCTTGCAATGTCACCAAGTGGGAGAGTGTAGTATAGTTAATCAGTGCCAGAACTCCACATTCCAAACGATGTCTAACTGATGATTCACCTTCAATGGTCGCGCTCCGAGAGTCTGATATCCAAGTCAGAGTATCATGATTACCTGTAACCCTACACGATCTTGAGGTCCATACAGCAAGGATGATCCACTGTATGGAAATCTGCAGACAAATCCAGTGGAACAAGAATAGCTGTTCCCCTGGCCATTTTGTCCATTTAAATGAGATTGTAATTGTGTAGATTTGGTTGATTTGGGGTTTAAAGCCACTTTCAAGATTGTTTCACTCACATCACGCTCTAACCATTACGTCACGGAGCCGGCCTTCTTTAGACGGAGAAGCATTGTGTCTGCGCTATGTCCACTTTTATAAGCAGACTGCAGTACTAAGTCTTCTCTAAGATGTGTTCGGTCAGGTGATCAAATAAGAAACCAATAACGATTCGTTCTATGACTTTCGACATAAAAGGAAGATCCAACGCATATATATATATATATATAGGATACCTGGATCAGATCCTGTTAATGTTATTATTTTTTTCAAGAGCGGCGTGCAAAGAGCTTCTTCGAGCGATTCAAGAACTGAACATACGGCTTGTCAGAGTTACAGACCAACAATCTGATTGGTTGAATACAATAAAAACAATTTTTTTTATAATTCCTAACGAGAATGGAACGGATTGACGGTCAACAAAGTTTAACCTTAAAGGAATACAATCAATCACGGATATTTATGCTCGTTTTGGACTAGTTATTATTGTAAAGTACATTCACTTGATCGTGACATACGTTAACCCTTTGCTTGCGGGATTAGGCACCGGTACAGCCCTTTAGGGCATCTCCGGTTGCCTTCAGCATGGAGAGTGTTACATAATGTTTACATTTCCAAAGACCGTTTCACCAGTGTATGGGAGACAAACATCCACTGCAACCCCCCGATATGGCCTCAGACCACAATTAACTTCCTTCTTTGTTTATCACTATTTAGCACTTACAGAAAAAATCATAGTAAATATATGGTGCATACAATATTTTTGTAATTTGCTGCCAGGTTCTATAGTGCTCTGATGCACATTTGCTGAAATTTTTAGGGGGGGGGGGGGTCAACTTATTCAATTTCCAGATGTTGCTAGGGTAAACAATGTCAAGGTTACTGTCGACCATTTTGCACTCATGATGGCTCAACATAACACATCCGCCGACAGGGCCAGAGCACACTTTTATGCAAACATGGGTCAAATGAATCTTTCCTACAGATACTATGTAGTCTCATCTGTCATTTCCTGCAAGCAGCACACAGCCCATCTAACAGATGACTATAGTCTCTGACGTCACTTCCACAAGTTGGGTCAACCAGGAAATGAATAATTGTAGTCTGAGGCCATATAGAACTTTGCTTGAATCCCCAGTAGAATATGATCGTAATCTATTTTGCTATTATGTTAATGCATTAAGGGGACTTAACTCGAAGTGATACAACTCGGTGTAAAGGGAGAATACCTAAATTTTCGTTTTCACTTAGCGACTTGATGAAAATATTTGTATTTTATTTTATTGTTGCGAGACAAAACATACATACACTATGAATATATTGAAAACTACATCGGGAAAATATAGCTTTCTTCCCCCAATATAATTGTATTGACAAATCAAATGTACATACTTTCAGGTAAAAACTTGGTGTAGAGGGGAAAATACCTAAATTTGCCTTGTTTCGTTTTCACTTAGTGACTCGATGAAAATATGTGTATTTGTTTTGTTGTTGCGAGACAAAACATACATACACTATGAATATATTGAAAACTACATGGGGAAAATATAGCTTTCTTCACCCAATATAATTGTATTGACAAATCAAATGTACATACTTTCAGGTAAAAATACGTTTGACCATGAAATATGTCAACAAACTGAGTGTATGCTTTTAACTAGGACACTAATAAAATCTATATTTATAGAAGCGAATATATTGATGTCCAACTTTGTTGACATGTTGTGAATGTCCATTTGTCAAAGTTCCATCAAGTGATGTACAGTTGTCCTGAACGTCATGGGTCAGGGTTCAGTTGCACGAAGCTCTTGTGGGCTATACTAGTTGTAGGGACTTACAATTGCCGTTACAATATTTGAAGTGCTGTATTATTCAGATAGCCTACAAGCGCTTTGTGCAACCCAACCAGCTGTTAACGGTCAATAAAAATGGCTTCCATTTATCCAGACTTTGTTTTGAATGTGAAATTGCGGAACTTCACTCCACGACATAGATAGAATAACACTAAACAAAGATGACAAATTCATATCGATTTTATTCCTATAATGAGTGAAAAGACAGAGAGCAATCACACACACACACATTAATGCTACTTCATGCAGACTGCCTTAAACAGTAATGATACTATAAATGATACAGCTGTCATTTCAATAGAATACCAGCTTCTATCAATCTGCTATAATTTTTTAAGATAGATTTAAGCCCTGCAACTTCCACTTGATTGTCAAAAAACTAATCATACCAGAATAAAAACAACGGTGATTCCAATTCGATAAACACACCAAACAGAGACGGATTATGAATACTTTTTAATTGATTATCAATATGAATAAAAAGATGGAAGCCACGATGACTGAATACAATGGATTGTAGGTGACTGCACCAGAACCTTTTCCTTTCATGGTTGAATTACCTGAAATAAGTTGGGTTCACAAATTAAACAAAGGCTTCACATTACATTATACAATTATAGCATTATACTATTATAGCATAACTTTGCCTTTCAATGGTTTCATTATACTAATTATAGTCTAGTAAAATTCACCCCAAATTTGACGTAACCTAGAATTAAAATGGTATAGAATGTTTCTGGGTATCAGAAGAAGCAGAATGTTATCCTCTATAACATCCAAACTCCGCATAAATCCGTTATGGGGAAAACAAGTTATCTGGAAATAACTTTGGTAACCCAAACCATTCATATTGTATGATATTGACGTATTGTCCAGCAGCGGAGCGATCAGTGTTTTATGTGTCATTTATGGATTATATCAAAGTCTATTATTAATTTCTAGCATGTATATTATGATATCCAAGTGAGTTCCCACCTAAGTGAATTTCCTGAAAATCCATGATGGCAATCATAGAATCATGAAAATTGACTTTTTGAACAAAAAAAATGACAAGAGTGATCTAACCATCTTATTAGAGTGTATATAATGATCTTCAGGTTAGTGTAGAATTCACAACAGGGCCAGTAGATTTGAAAAGTTACTGGACCGGTAGCCAGTGGTTAGAAAACCTAAGTGTCTAATACTGATTACATATATCTGTATATAATAAATTAATAATTTAGCGCAAGACAAATTTCTATATAGGGCTGGAAATTAGCCATTTATGTACCTTTCATGGTTGTGCCTTTTGGTTTTACTGTGGTTGCTGTCATAGCTGGTTTTACCGTAGTATCAGCTCCAACGGCCGCTATGAAAATAATGAACTTATATTGAGAAAATACATTTTCATTTGCTTGAAAACAATAAAGAAGTTTTTTGGTTTATGGCGAATTGGATAGAATGACCATGCTTTATATATCAACATATATCATGGTTCTGCTAGAAAACAAATCAAGGGGGGAAAAAACAACAACAAAAAACATCAACGTATGGTACATACGGTACATGTATTTGCATACACATTGTACGGTTTGTACTTCCTCCTTGACCTTGCCCAGAGTATTACAAAACTCTCAGAGCCCAGTCAATAATCGAGGCAGGCGTCCATTAGTTTCTAGTCAAATTCAACTGCAAGGATTTACGGTATATTTATTTAACAAAACTGAAGGAATATTAAGAACACCACTCATTCAACCTTCTCCCTGCTGGATTCGACACAAGCACTGCTCAAATTCTTGTAGTTGTACTACAGTGGGTGTTTCTTAATAATAGAGAAATAATATTGTGGAACTATTTTACTATTCACCTTGTTTCTGAGTGTCCACTGCTTTAGTGGTGGCTGCTGTGGGAGTTATGGTTGGGTCTTGAGAAAATGCTGAGAACAGAAATCAAACCATTTTGCGAATTTCTAGTATTATAAGGCCATAGTAATTCGATTCCCCGGTTAACGGATTTTTCTGTGATCATTTTGGCTTGGGCGGTCGACAATATAAACAAATATAATTTGATATTTTGGCCAGTCGGTCAGGTCCAATATAAAATTAAAGTATTGGAGATTATGAATGGTTGGTTGACAGAAAATAAATATAATTGATCAATATACTTGTCAATAATTGTTATAAACACCAGTACACATGAGTTGTTCAGATTTGAATGCTTGTCAATAATATCAGTATTACATGTTTACCAGTAAGTAATCAAATTGGCTTCAACTTTGTCATCCACCATTGCCTGCCAGTCTTTGTTAATGTTTAATGATGGGTTATACGACATTTTCCTTCATCATTTATTACTACAATTTTCAAAAGACTTGTGTCGGCGGAATATAAAAATATTATTTTTATTTTCCTAAGAGGAAAAAATCCTGCCCACGGAGCCGTAAACCAGGGAATCAACTAACTATTGCCTAAAGGTAGATAATATTTATCTATAGGGACAATTTTATATTTGTAAGGATTTGTGCAAATTTACGTACAGACCATAGAATTTCAACATTTTAAGTTATTGAATACTAGTACTCCCTAACTCTACATCCCTAAATTGAATTGCAAATTCATACCATCCAGTGGTGGATATAAGTAAATAGTAAGGGGGTCCTTCTCCATTGGTCTAATGTTTATGGTGGTCAAATCTGTAATTGTCAGGGTCACACAGATACCATTAACCTTGTCGCTGCTGGATTAAATTAGCGTGACGTTCCGTTGACTGCTGAATAAAATCAGCTGGAATTACGTCATCACTGGAGGGTAACGATCAAGACAGCTATGCTCTCAGAATATTGCTCATATGAAGCAAACATTGTTTCCATTATAAATATCACATGTTCAGGTATAAATGTGCGAAATAATATAATATTTTATGCAAGTATAAGTGAGATACGATCAATGTAATTAAAAAGTGACGTTTTCTTCATTTTTGTCCTCTTTGTGAACTGTTGCACAAGTTGAACTTCACGACCCAGAAAGATAACATTTTGGTTGACAGAACAATGAAATAGACCATACAAGCAATAATATTTTCGTCTATTATCATGTTAATCTTAGCATTGTGCTTTGTGAATTGGCTGAGAAATCATAAAATCAAAAAGACTCGCAACGTTGCAATCTAAGAAATTAAATTTCTGCTCTACGTAAAAGTTATCGTAACTCAGGGTTACACAAATATGCATATTTCTAATTTCTAACCCTTGATTGGTTTAACCCCTTTGTCTGGCATTTAATGTCGTCAGAACGAGACAGTCCTGCATCAGTGTCGTATTGGTCATGCATTTTTGTACACATTCATCATTTTAAAAGGCGAGGATAGGCTTCAGTGTGTTGGTTGTGATGAGGACATCACGGTCAAGCATATATTGCTTGATTGTGTGGACTTTTCAGATCAGTGCTGGTTAAACTCTGGTGAGAACATCATCCCAAGCTCCGACGTTCACATGAGTTTAACCAGCACTTTCAAATCATTTATACTTCAGTGAACAACCATAAAATTATTAAATAATACCATAATATATAGGTTTATCAGGCTTCTGATTTTCCTGTTGACCACACACACATTAGTGAACATATTTAGACGTGTTGACATTAGAATGAGCTTGCTTTTCTTATTAATTTGATACTTTATGTATATACATAAAGTGTATTCACTTAAAATATGCAGGTAAAATTGTATAATACTATTAATAGGAATATTTATGATAATATCTGATAATCATGAAAAAAATCAAAATGGCAGCCAATGAGCCATTTAATTTATTTTTTTGTTTCCATTATATACTGCTGCTGTAAATATATAGTTTGGTCTGGTTTCTGAATGCTTCATCCTTATTATTAGACAATATATAGCCAAATGATGAAACTTTCTTAAATTGACCATACCCATGTTCGATATCAATGAACAAACCTAGACGTGCTAATATTGGATTTTCTGAAAGAGCTTGCTTTGTTGATTAATTTGATGTATATATAGTATTCACCTAAAATGTGCAGGTAAATTCATTTTCTAGAGGACTTTTTGCCCTCCGTCCCAAGGCCTAATATGCCCATTGGCTGTACAGTGTTGTGCTCCTGAGTATTTTGACCATTGCACAATTATGTTTCTGCTATTATTACACTAAACTGGTATTTGATCTTGTTGGACCCCAATTTAATATAGTTTGGAATACAAATAATATTTTGGACGTATTGGCATTATTTTTAGAAAGTAATTGTAATTACGGTAAGTACCTAATTATCATGATTATCAGTTTATCTAACTTCAATAAAATCCACATGTAAATGAATGTTTACAGACCAATGTTTAATAAAGACGACCCCAGATTGTTGTTCAGGGAATGTAACTAATCTTTAATGATTCTACTATCTAAACAGGAATCAATAACACTGAAAATCTGGATCATACACACGAGTCTCCAAAACAACCAACTGGAGCCACCATTACGACTGCACCTGAGACTGTGACCAATAAGACAACAGCTGAGACTGTCGCTGTGACCAATAAGACAACAGCTGAGACTGTCGCTGTGACCAATAAGACAACAGCTGAGACTGTCACCGTGACCAAGGCGACCACTACTGAGACTGTCACTGAGAACACCACTAAGATTGCGACTACGAATCGTACTGTCCAGCGGTTCCCCATCATCATGGACAATACGCCATCATCGGACACCAACACTAAGATTACGACTACGATTAATACTGTCCATCGGAATGCAGAGAACAGGCAGGAGGGAGTCGGGAAAGTTGTCAACGACAGCAACATGTACAATGCCCCATCATCGGGCAACTTCATGGCTTACTTCTTGACAGCGGTCGTCCTCTGTATAGCAGGATATGTCATCTTTCACAATAAGCAAAAGGTAAAAAAAAAATGTTTAAAAATAATTTAAATCGGGGTGGTGGGTGGTTGGGATAATTTATGACCATCATATTCTCGCTTGAATACTACCATTCAAGAGCTCCATGATGGAAAAATTAAAGAGTCTAAGTTCCCAGGGAATATAGCTTCTCGTAGGATGCACTAAAGGCCAAAAGAACCCATGATAAAAATATGTATTTGAAAAAAATAAGAAAATGCATTTGGTCAGAATTGCTTTGTATAGGAAAGATAGACCTCTTACACAGCATTTGCAATGAGTAGGATTAATTGTCACAGACATCTAAATGACCTGGGTATGAAACTTCATTTTCACATGTTCATAAGATGGAGTTTGAATGTCAAGTTAAAATGACACATCAGAATGTTTCTGTTGCTTAATTGTTTTGTGTGCCCTCTTGGGAATTGATACATGCAGGAAATTGTTACTTTGACATGTTTGGTCATATATTCCAGGCATATATTTCAACTAATTTTAGCTATCAAGTTCCAGATTTCACACTTACAAATAATGTTGAAGATGAGTGTACCTGTTTTAGTGTATTTCAGCTATTTATCAGCCAGCGAAAAGTCTTTTGTAGATATGTTAAAGATGAATTAGCACCTGTTTGTAAACTTGTAGAAGATAGGTTACAAATGTTCCGGAGGGTGGTAGGACAATTGTAGAACATTTTGACTTTGGAGCCAAAGTCCCCAGGTTCAAATTCCATCCCAGGAGCCTGTCATTAATGTTCCTGGAAGTTACCTTTCTGATGTGATATTGATTGGATGCACTGTAGATAGGCAATGCAGTTATCATCCTTGGTCTGTCAAGTTTACTGCAACATTCAGCACTATGGATGTTGCAGGTTTCCTCCTGCCCTAAAACTGACAGCCATGATGTAAGTGAAAGAATCTTGAAAGAGGATCTAAACACCAATAAAAAATAAAAACGACAAATGTTCCACTGATGTTATTGCTTGGCTCATTGCAGATAATTGCATTCATCATCGAAGGTCGCAGCATGAGGTCACGAAGAAGGCCTAATGGAAGTGGGGACTACAAGAAGCTACAGAGCAATGTGGAAGAGGTGATGCCTGCCCTGGACTCCTCCACATCCACTAAGAATTATATATACTGACCTGCTGCATACTTGTATACCCAGTAATCTTCACACCACTACCATTTGGCATTTACATCATAGGAATTTGGTCTCCGTCTCACAAAAGGGTTATAAGGGTAGTTCAGGTGAAAATCATGGTTACAATATCTTCTGCTATATATCCAATATGGTGGATGTCATGATTTAAGCCCCTTCTAAGGGGCGGGTGGTAGCACAGTGGTAGAACGTTGGATTTCGGAGCCAAAGGTTCCAGGTTCAAATCCTGGCCCGGTAGCCTGGCATCAATGTTTGCGAAAGTTACCTTTCTGACGCGATATTGATAGGATGCGATGTCTGTAGAGTGGCAATGC
>JAUTBT010030504.1:0-18958 GCA_032361225.1 Lepetodrilus schrolli | reverse complement strand
CAGATGACTATATTCTCTGACGTCACTTCCACAAGTTGGTCAACCAGGAAATGAATAATTGTAGTCTGAGGCCATATGAGTGAAATGATATTCTAAACCTCTTCTAGCTTCTAAACCCCAATTCAAACAAAAACCTTAATTTCAGACAAGCTACGCAAGGAGATCAACAAGGTTGTAAACAAGTACATTGACCAGGGCATCGCGGAGCTGGTGCCGGGTGTTCTGTTCATAGACGAGGTTCACATGCTGGACATCGAGTGCTTCACGTACCTGCACCGGGCGCTGGAGTCCACCATCGCACCCATCGTTATCTTCGCCACCAACAGAGGGAAGTGCACCATCAAGTGAGCGATTTGTTTACTTTGTTGTTGGTAATCTGGCCGAGATTATGAAACTTTTTGAGAATGATTTCATGCTCAAGCTCAAATTTTATATGGGGATTTATGAACATGAAATCGTACTCAAAAAAGTTACCTAATCTCTGGGCCTGGTGATAATCATCCTTGAGACACACGCGTATGAAAAAGGTCACTGAGTCTTGATGTTGAGGATGACCCGTATTTGGTGACTGCTCTTTCATATCCTACTTCTTTGACCATAGGGGATACCTTTTATCGGGAATCACTTTCTGAAGGGATCGTCGAGTATGGGTGAAAGATTCCCGCTATGACGTAAAACAATCTCATTTCTGAAGGGAGTACGATGACGTGTGTTCTAAAAATATAGACCAATCAAAGCCTTGGAATAATACGTTCTCACATATGTCAACAAATATCACAGACCGAGGAGCTCTCTAATTGGGTCAGTTCACAACTTGTTTTAATTTTGGTTTGGGCAGGTGGAAGTGCAATGATAGGACTTTGGAGCCAAAGGTCCCAGGTTCAAATCCCATCCCTTGAGCCCTATATCAATGTTTGTGAAAGTTACCTTGGCAATGCAGTTATCATATTTGGTCTGTCAGTACCAGCCGGTGCTTTCAGGTTTACTGCAAAATTCGACATTACAGCTTTTTTTTGTTTCCTCCTATCCTTTCCTGACATGCCGTGACATAAGTGAAAGAATCTTGAAAGTGGCTGTAAAATATTTTTATTTATTATTCAAAAGTGTCAATGTGCCTTGATTTACCAGGGCTAGTGGCATATATGTATTCATGCTGGTGTGTTTGTTCACAGGGGTACCGAAGACATTGTCTCTCCTCATGGTATGCCACTCGATCTGCTGGACCGGGTCATGATCATCAGGACGTTGCCGTACTCTGCCGACGAAATGGTTGCCGTAAGTAGAAAGTAGCATCCTTTAACATATTTTATTGTCTAGTAACCGTCACATATTATCTAGTAGTCCGGGTTGGTGGTAGTGCAATGGTAGAACATTTGGACATCATTGTTTGCAAATGTTATGTTTCTGAGACGATACTGATAGGATGCATTGTCTGTACCATGGCAATGTAGTTATCAACCTTGGCCTGTCAGTACCAGATGGTGCTCGCAGAATCTTGATAGTGAATCTAACCCAAATTAAAACCCAGAAATAATAAATAGAAATTAAATAATGTCAGTTAATCGTGGAAGATATTTGGAAATGCAAATATGTAAGTAGATTGTAGAAATGAATGGTTATTTCAAGTAAGTTTTTTTGTTATGATTAGATATTGAAGATACGGTCCCAAATAGAAAACATCCAGATCGACGACGACTCACTACAGGTTCTCGGAAATATTGGAACAACTTCCACCCTCAGGTATGATATTTGCAGAATCACTTGGGCTCTTGGAGGCTGTTTCTTTCACCACAGTACAGTGTTCCTAGTACTCCAGACACACCATTTTGTCAAAGGGCGAAACTGCACACTGTCCAGAACCTGTGCTGTCTGCTTTGGCCAGCAAGGTAATGCAGACTGCACAGTGTCTAGTACAGTGACGTCACACATCTAAGTGCGCTCTTTAGCACCATCTTGCATGCATGAGAAGTGTGCAAGCCGTTCCGTTCAGATCACTGTCTGAGCATGCATCACATAGTTGAAAGGAACAGCCTCTAGTTTGTTTTTTTGTTTATGAAAACCCTTAATCATATCAATTTATTTGACAGTAATTTTAGTGTAATGTCTTGTTTTTAATAAGATTGATTATTGATTCTTCATTTTATCTATGAATATTTATTTGTTGATAACAACAGTAACTGGTAGCAACAGTATAACAAAATAGTCTTATGATGTATTCTACGTCTTTCCAGATACGCAGTTCAACTTCTCACTCCAAGCAATATTCTGGCCAGAATCAATGGAAAGGACAATATTTCTAAGGAGGAGATTGAAGAAATTAACAAGCTGTTTTACGATGCCAAATCGTCAGCCAAAATACTAGCTGCTCACGGGGATAAATATATGAAATAGACGATTTATTTTGTTTGATGTTCCAATAAACATTTTGATATGGGAAGTGAAAAATCCCACGGACTAGAAACAGAGGACTTCCATGTGTGGTTGATCGATAGTCGCTCGGCTAACCAACGATAGTGTGACTATACAAGGTGGAGATGACTCACGCTTTCAGATCTGACAATGATTTTATGTTTCCTGTTCAGTTTCCACGGTTCATATTGTAGTACCTTGATACCATACTTTCATTAACTTTGGCATGAGATGTCATGCAAACAGAATCAGCATTTACAATGTTTGTACAGAATTTTTTTTGTCATAGACATTAAAATACATATGCTATTTTCTCAACATGTGTGGCAATATTAATTATTTATTTAGTCGTTGAAGAATATCCCTCTGAACATAGCTAATCCAAATTTGCTAGTTGTGTTTTGGATATTATGGTTCGAGATATCTTTCTGTGGCATAATCCAAACTAACAATTGACCACCCCTTGAAGATTTTCCACTTGTTTCGGTCCTTGCACATCAAAGGCGAATTTTCAGGACACAACCTCGACGATTTATGTTCTTATCATTTATCTATATGCTTGCACACCAAAAGCGAAATTGGTGACAAATTTCAATAGAATCGCTCGCCTCTGGGGTCATGCATGAACAAGTCATAAACCCCTATGCACAAGTTCTATGCGGAGGTAAGTTGGTGTGCACGAGCACAAATAAGCTTTGTTTTATGCAGAGCATTGGCAAAGCTGTACACATCTTTATGCCGCCCAGCTACCATGTCTAACCGGCTAATGCATGGCATAGCTCGATGGAAAAGGTACTTTGGCAAAGACGACAGATAATAGGATTGAATCACGACTTGCCACGGGACAAATTATAAAAATTATTATTTGATACTACTTGATGTAATATTATTTCATATAACATAATATACTATACATTGTATTTGATAGTTAAAAAACCCAGTCTTCCTACTAACGAGAGTAGACGGCTGGGAGACATTTCCAGCAAGTGATTTTTACTATCAATATAATATTATATCAAATAAGATTGTGCTTTTGGTTTGAATAATTATATTGGGACAATATTTAGTAAATTTTCTTAAGTTAAATTATAATACATGACAAAATGCAACTTCAAATTATGTCGAACTTTAAGCATTGCTGTATTAAGATGCCCAGATGGGCAATATCACTACCTGGGAGATTTCGAGTTGTAGTGAATTGCAATATTTATTCTAGAGCGTATGCATATACACACGTCTTCAGGTATTTTGTTAAATTTTAATGCATGTATGGTATCCTCATGTTAACTTTTGAAGCTTGTATCACCCGACTTGAATTATTACAACAAAAGAAAAAAATTATAGACAAAATTTTATTCGTATTTTTTTTCTTCAACACAAGAAAACTTGCATGATATACAATGATACTTTCATACCATCCCAATCTAACAACATACAACACATACTTCAGACGAGGAATAGTTACTGATGCTGAGACACCTAAAATACTTGTCATAAAACAAATTCTTAATCTACATTTTGATGTCATTAGGATGCATTAACCTTAAATATTACTAAAATAATGAATGAAAAAATCATGAAAAGGATAAATATGAATAATGTGCAACCACAACAAATGTTTTTTTTTAATATATATCTAGTTTCAGAATACGAGACACAAATTAAAACATCTTTGTTAAATTTAAAATATCTTGATCAAACTAAATGAATTGGCGCGTTACATCGCAGCAGGAATATTTCACCCATATGCAACACGATCAAACTTCAATATCATTAGTGAAACAAGTACGAGTTTTTTTTCCTTCATATTTTTGAGTACTTCCTTTCAAGGTGCCATTTCTCAGTTGTAAATACACACCTTTGTGGATCTTTCAGTCTTCATATTTGAAAAAACTATCATTGGTTTGCCATGCAAATTTCCAGCTGCAAGTACTCATGAAAAGCCAAGCACAGTAACTTATTACTGATATGTGAAGATGGCTCACTATGGCCCCCAAAACATCCATGTGGTCACAACTCGACAATTATCTTCGATCGCAATACTTGAAGCAATGAGAGAGCCTATCGTCTAATGACAAGAGTTCGTGACAGAGACATATGTACAAATGCTGCAGGGTTCAAAATAGCTGCAGAATAATAATATTAACATATATATGTAGGTTTTTTTATATTTATTGTTGTTTTAGCCGTAACCGTTAATCTAGAAGAGTAGTGTGCTCATGCCACCCATTTCGCTCTGTTCCTTGACAAATATTTCAAAGTACTGGTAGATGATCGTGACGGCCAGTAGGATACCAGTTCCACTTCCAATCGCACCTGTAAAAATAAAAAATAAAATAGCAATAAGTAACAATAATTGTGAAGTGCTTATTTACATGAAAAAGGCATGCTCAAAGTCCACAACAAATCCATGTAGTTGAAATCTGAATCGGCCAGATTACATAATTTAAATATTCATGATACTTGTTTTTACCATGCATGTGAATGATCTGAAAATGATGAATTCTCACAAGAAAATTAAATTCTCAACAACAACAACAAAAACCATGCCAGATCTTATATCAGAGTTGCGTTCAGCTGACAATACATATCAATATGTATATGTATGACTATGCGAGTCGTTCAGCCTGCAATCCGTGGTGATATGTATGAATACATTTCAATACGGGTTTCGACCGCATATTGTTTTGTATGAAAACCCAAAGCATTAAGAGATTGGACTGGACGCATGCGCAAACCGATTTCCTGCTATTTCCTACTACAGGTAGAGAAAAGTATTGTATTGTAGAGTATTGTATGTATTGCCCCGAGTCCATCCCTTGGTGAAAAGAGATCCTAGCTATGCCACTTATTGAGGTGATCGGAATGTAAGACACTTACCCATGAAGTCGGCCATCACAGACAGCGCTCCAATACATAGACCTCCGAATGCTGCAGCTGTTGGGATGTACCGGTTCAGTTCCTTAATCATGGACTTGTCTCTGTGACCCCGCATCACCATCTGCTGCTCCTTCAGTTGCTTAGCAACCTGTAAACATGGCAAAAATGACCACCATAGATAATCAGGAAGAAGAAACAACGCCGACTGGGTCAAAGAGACTTGGCTAATGCAATACCAACACACTAACATAAGTTACTGATGAACATATCTGAAATACTTGCCAATTAATTCTAAGAAAACTTTAAACACAACACCAGTTATCTCCCTATGAGAACCACTATGCTTTGATTTGAATAATGCTTAACAACAAAATGAAAGATATTCAAGATAGATTGCGCTTTGCAAGCCATTTTCAACGTTACTTCAGGTATGTATATTTGCTTTTATTGGGAAACTGGATTTGGTGCAAGATAAACAATTGCAAATAGATATTACACCAGTTGCCTAGCTATTAATCTGACAACTAACAAATAAGAAACTCAGAAAGTCCAAACTAAACAACGAAGGTCTTTATGCTGTCATTAATTACGAGTCCATAAATGGCTAGAAATGAAAACTTACATCCTTGGCACTGGAGCCCGACACTTCGATCCAGGTTTTCGAGAAGAAAGCGCATGACCCAAGCATGAAGACTATATATAGACATGCATGGATGGGATCTTCTCCTACGTGCGATAACGTCTCGGGCGGAGAAAAGTAGTAGCATAAACCTCCGACTGGATACGACCGCGCTGGACCGCCACCTCCCACATCCTAAAAACACAAATTATTAAATTTAATTAACATAAAAAATAAATGTTTTAAATTGGGTGAATAGGTGCTTTCAAGATGATTTTTCTCACAACCTGGCATGTTGTTAAAACATTTTTTTTTTAAATTAATTTATAAGGTACATTAGGTACATCGTTCTTTTCCGAGGTACCAGTTGCCACATTTGCATGAACAACATTGAGCTCATTCAAATTTTGTACACATCACCAAGAAAGGAGCGAGTGAATTATTGATTTACGTAAAGCGGGAATCTTTGACGTAAAACAATAATTCATTCACTTCTTGGTGATCGTGTACAAAGAAATGACTGCCAGAAATATTTTCACACTTATTTAACCCTCTCCATGCTGGATTAAGCACAGGCACAGCCCTTTATGTCATCAGTTGCCTACAGCATGGAGAGGGTGAATATTGTGCACTAATTGCCAAGAAAGGGTATTAAATGCAATAAACTGTATAAAAATCTGAAATATTTTTCAACACTAGGCTTTTATTGTCAAAAGTAATTGGAACTTGGGGAAAACTTACAGCCCAGGTGCCGAGCAAGTTGACGAAAAAGTTCCCGCTGAATTTTGTGGCCAACATCTGTGATATAACGTAGAGATTCGACACCAGCGCGCTCTGGAGGATGATGGGAATGTTGGACGTGTAGAACAGCTTGATGGGATACGACGTATACTGGCCGCGGTAACGTGCAGATTTGATTGGTAGATCGACTCTGAAACCCTGTTGAAAAAGAAAATGAACACGATATAGGCTAAACTTTCACAGATTTCATAGCAAACAGCAAAGATGAATCCTAACAAATAAATAGGACCCAACAACAGTAGATGTGAATTAACAATGGTTGCTCATTCACTTAAAACTATTACTTATTTTATTCAGCACCACTAGTCAATAGTTCACCACATCCTACTGGTCTTTCAATTACCTGGAAGTATATGACGATAGCAAACACAAGTACTGTTGCCATGAGGTTCATCAAGTTGGGGAGGTTCTGCCTGTAGAAAGCTTCACGGAGAGCTCGAACTTTGTCGCTTCTCGTTGCCAGCAAGTGGAACAGGGCGATGATGGCACCTTCGAACTCGGTACCTTCAATCAACAAACGTCATCGGTCAGTCAAATAATGAAATTCCTTGGAACAATGACATTCACTGTTGCATATTTGAACACTACACTATTCTAAAAGTAGATGCCAACAGGACTGATAATCACATATTATTGCACCCAGTTCCAATATGAACGTCACAGGAAAATTTGGTGCACGTTCAGAGTTACCAATATTAATTTAAAATAATAATTTAGATGTCAAGTTATTATTGTTACTGCTATTCTAGTTTGGGACTTGCACCATTAACAATTAGTGTACATACGACGTACCATTAACAAGTAGTGTACATACGACGTACCATTAACAAGTAGTGTACATACGACTCCCTTCCATATTCCATATCTATCGTCGGAATATCATTATTATTCTCTTAAAACGGGGTTTGGAGCCACTTTCAAGATTATATCACATATCACAGATTGTCAGTTTAGGCAGGAGGAAACCCACAACATCCATAGAGCTGAATGTTGCAGTAAACCTGCGAGCACCGGCTGGACTAACAAAACCCAAGGACAATAACTGCATCGCCATGGTACAGACAGCAGATCCTATCTTGATCACGTCAGAAAGGCAACATTCGCGAACATCGACTGCCAGGATAGGATTTGAATCTAGTGCCTTTGGCTCTGGTTCAATGATCTACTATTGCTCTACCACCCGCCCTCTGAGTATGTACTACAGTGCAATGACAACGCCATCTTACCTCTGCCAGTGTTGACTGTAGCAGGGCTGAATGCCTTCCAGACAATAGTCTCGCAGATGTTGGTGGCGATAAACAATGAGATACCAGATCCCAGACCATAACCTTTTTGCAACAGCTCATCCAACAACAGCACGATCAGACCAGCGACGAACAACTGAAATGGATATTACAATGTTAAAGGCATACAATGACGGTTTGTTGACAGATTTCATTGTCACATGTATTTGATTTGAAAGTATGGACATAACGAAGGTATGGCTAAAAAAAAATATGGTGATGTCACCTTAGGCACAAATGACTTAGTTCGAAAATGCCTCTGTTCACCCAGCAGAGAATGGGTACCCGGAAGGATGAGATGACATGTGAATGAAATCTTGTAGCGCCTTGAATGGCAGCTTGGGTTGCTTACCCCCCAGGGAGTTGAGAAGGAATTGAGAGTATACAAATCCATTTACCATGGTAATAATGTAGCGCTATGAACATGCTTGAGTGTGGATTTGGCAAAATACCGTATAAATGTTCACATTATTATAAGTATATTGGGCAACAAGCATTTTTCGCATGCCCCACTGGTTATCAATATTTTCATATCTTTTTCCTAATTTTGTATTGTTAGATGTGTAGCATCCGTGAACTCACCTGGATAATGATGAGGAGACAGACACCGGCACCAATTTCTGCTGGATCACCGTACATTCCTGTCATCACGTACACAATGGCCTGACCCACCGTGATCACCATACCAAACACTGCAAGGGTTAACAAACATGTCAGAATTAAAGAGAGTGAGTGAGTGATTTATTGTTTTACGTCACAGCTGGAATTTTTTCACCCATACGTGACGATTCAGAATTAATTAAAGCAGAAACCAGAATTAGATCATTCTAATGATTTTTTTATTTCACATGTCAAAGAGAACAAATTATCTATACTTTGATGAATATAAAAGTTAAATTGAAAAAATATAGTAAAATAAAATGAAATAAAACGTTTATTAGGGCAAATGAAGAGATTGATTTATCCCCAAAATAATAAACTAAAACTAAAATAAAATAATTACGTTTATTAGCCCCATTGAAGAGTGCTCTGTCTTTGGGTGTGTCGCCAACTTCGATGATCTTAGCTCCAGCCAGCAACTGCATGATGAGACCAGATGTGACGATGGGAGAGATACCCAGCTCCATCAACGTTCCTGGAACAAAATCACAACATTTAAAAACCAGAATATCTCATGGGTATCACCAGTAAACCAAAGCATGCTTGAAAACTATCATTGGCACCATGAACGAAGCTCTAGTATCTACTATGAGCAAAATCTTGTAAAGGGACCAGGCCTGGAGACTACAAAGCAGTTCGTGCTCAAGATCAAATTTTATATGGCAATTTGTGAAGAAAACTTTTGAATTCAGCATGAAATCATACTCAAATATTTTTCATAATCTCAGGCCAGTTATTTGGATCAAATTAGTGCTGTATGACACAGCAGGAAGATGTGTAATGAGACCAGTTTGGGGTTAATTATGTATTAGTAATTATTTTATTTGGACAATAATCTATCAAAATATATTACTATACCTCGATTTGAAGCAAGGATAACTCGAATCCAGTAGAAAGGATCTGCTGAATCGGATGACATAATACCAAACAATGGTATCTGGAAAATATAAAACATCCCCAATATTAAACATATCAAATAAGTGTGTAATAAAACAAGAACAGAAAGAAATAACTGAACCAGATATTTACCGTTGGAATGTTACAAAACATGTCACATTTGCAGTTTCAGCATGTTGATGACAACTTCCTTAATGTACTCGCTTCCAGAAAGGTTTTGCTGCACACGAGCGAAAGTTACGTAGTGAAAGCTTGCATGCTTTCTGAAGCCAAACAGAAGGCTGTATTATGTGATCACGCATTCACATTGAAGAAAAGACGCAAGTAACTTACTCTTGTGTGTGCCTTCAGGTACTAATAAACTAGTTTTAATCATGCTAATTACCTGACAACACACTAAAAAGATGAACAGAGTGATGGCTGTCCATAGCACTTTCTCTCGGAACTGGATCTGTAAACATCACAACAGATTTAAACATTAACTGTTGCATACAAAGTTGTATATAAATAGTCGAAAGGAACATATTGTATTCAAAGCTATGTATGTTTACAACACATACTCTTGGTTATTCAAATGTTCTTGAATAATCATAACAAGACAAATACATTTATTGATGCTTATGAAAATGAATATGGGATTTATACAGTTGTTATTCATGTACAGAAATATCACACTAAATGAATTTTACCACAATAAAATGCTGTTCATTTCTGCCAATGCTGCAATTTTATGTCTGAATGGTCTACAATATGTTCATATTGTTACCATATGTTCACTATATTTAACATTTTAAATAGATAAACAACAGACTAAATATCATTTGTAGGAATAAATATATTTTTAAAATAATTATTTGACAGCAAAAGACACTATTGTTGACCTATTACACACACCTTTCTATCCGGTTTGGCGATCTCTGGTAAAACCGCACAAAACGGCTTTACAAATTCCAGGAATTTAACTGAAAATATAAACAATCAGATTAGCTCACATCCAAGAACACAATTCAATAAATATATTGTACTTATTCACGACAATATGGTCATACACGTGTATTTCTCGAAGTGACAAACAAATCGGAATAGCCACGTAAGCACTCACGTATCGTGTCAAAATATGTTACCGAAATGGAACAATTATGAACACATCGGTGATAAAATGACAAATACTTACTCCCCATACTTTAAAGTTTTCGCCGATCACGACTGAACAACTTTAAAGATGTCTACAGACGCAGAAATATCCTGAAATGTGTTCAGGGTAATCCACTCGCACCGAAAAGTATGGATGCGTCTGTGTAAAGGAAGGTCACGTGACGTGCTACGTGGTTTTTGTTTAAATAATGTCGACATATAATTTCTATGAGGTATCGTCACGCAACATAAACTATCAAAGGATGGTATAATATCGTGCTGGAGGCTATTAATTAATCCATTTAATTACATTTGATTGTGAATCCATGACGTCATCCTTCATTTCCACGGTAAACAATATGGCGGCACGATCACCTGCCAGTGATTGAAAACCCCGGGGAGATAGACTTTTCACACCAACTGTTCTTCTCTGGTGCAATAGCAATTGTTCTTATCTCGTTTTTATAATTAGGTTTGTTATATTTGTTTGAATGTCAATAACATTAATGACTTAGACGCCAATGAACATTGAAGAAAGAACGAAACTATCTCGGTCAAATCATTTTACAAAATTTAAAGACAAATCACTGGTCAAAAGGTAAAATATTCAGTCAATTTCACAAGTGAAATCTAACATTTTGGTTATGTTGTTGAGTTTTAAATTTAATAATAATCTGACCAAAATGTAAAATTATGTTCTTTGGCTATAATCGATCACCAATCTTTTACAGGTAATTTTTATTATTTTTACAGTTATCCTCTAAGATTGTGTAAAATACCAAAATGGGATTAGGACAGTCACACTATGCACTTTCTCAAGAGGAGCGTAAACTCCAACAAGATCCTGAGAAGATTGCAAGAATTGCACAGTATTTATCTCTCCGAAGTCAAAATAATGCTCTGACATACAAGCCCTGTGTTAATGTATTCAGTCAACATGACCAGGATCAGGTAATATATCATTCACCATGAAGTTATTGGTTTTAATAATAAGCTTTAAGGATAGCACAGCTGTTAGTGTGTTCGACTACAAACCAATTATTTTTTTAAGTTTGAATCTCAACAAAATTGAATTGATTTATTTTTATTTTTTTTATTTTCACTGATAAGTTGCTGAAATTTGTATGTATGATATTAGGTACATTTATTTATAATGCCCCACATCTTGCAAAGTTCATTTGAAAGTGGTCAAATAGAGCTGTTTCCATAGTAACAATCGTCATGTATGGGTGAAAGATTCCTGCTGTGACGTAAAACAAAAACAAACAAAATTCACTCACCATGATAACATACCAAAAATTAGGGACCAGCATGTAAAACAGTTAATTGACTATATCTCACTCACCTTTTGAGATAGAAATGTAGAATTGGTACCAAAATGGAGCGTATGCCCCCAAACTAGCGGTATACCGAGGGTTGACTGTATTTAATTTGTATATTCATTTATTTTTAATTAAATTCAAAATTTATGGAAAATATTCATTCACTTTCAAACAATGGAATATTCAAGTAAAACAATACACCAATGTGTTCTACAATCAAAGATGATTATTGTAATATCAAATTTATTATTTAAAAATATGTGTAAACTGGCACTAGAGGCGTTTCCATGGCAACATGTACAAAATAGAGACTGGCGTGGGAAAGCAGTCAATTGACCATATCTCGCTCAGTTTTGGCGGTAGAGACATGAAATTGTTACCAAAATGGAGCTTATGCACAGTGCATTACTATATGATATGATATGCCAGAAATAGAAAATATTTCATTTTTATTTTAATTATTTATTACATAAATGCGGAATTTTGTAAACATATCCATAACATGTCAAATTTAAAACTATGGAAACTAAGAGAAAGCTATATTTGAGTATAAAAATGCACTAGTGTGTTCTATAATCAAAGGGGATTGTTGTACTACTAAATGTTGTACGTTAAAAATATGCATAAGTTGGAATTCAACATATCTGACATATCTTATATAGTAATGCACTATGCATAAGCTCCATTTTGGTACAAATTTCATATCTCTACCTTCAAAACAGAGCGAGATATGGTAAAGTTACTGTTTTCCCATGCTAGTCTCTATTTTGTGTCTGTTGCCATGGAAATGCCTCTAGTGCCATTTTATGCTTAGATAATATAGCATATAAGCTCCATTGTGGTACCAATTCCACAACTCTATCTCAAAAGGTGAGTGAGATATAGTCAATTAACTGTTTTAAATGCCGGTCCCCAAGTTTCCGTATGTTACCATGGAAACATTCCATTTGACCACTTTCAAATGAACTTTTCGTGGGAACATTATTTTTCTGGTAGATGGGACTCTACTGAACATTTTGGTACCCATGACAAATTGTCTACTCGGTTCCCGGCCTAATATATATGTTACCCTGGGCCCTCCTGTGCGAAAAGGGGTAACGCTATGGTAATCTTATCTACCATAGTAACCAGTGTCCTACACAATGTTTACTATCGTTAGTAACGTTACCTTAGACATATGCAATTTCGTACAGGAGGGATCTGGTCATTGGATCAGTGAGCACTTACTTTCCCTCTCAACTCCATGAGGAGTATTCAATCCAAGCTGATGTGCAGGCAAAGCCATTATAAATATATATAATGTATACTGTGTTGATAGGAAAGTATGAAATTGCTGAAGGGCCTATACAAACGATTGGATCCGACTGTGATGATATCGACGTCCAATGTAAACGGGGAGGTGCAGCTGTCATTCAAATATGACTCCAGACGTGACCTCCTGCTGGTAAAGGTCATCAAGTGCAGAGATCTGAGGAATGGAGACATCCGAGCAAAAGCATCAGATCCTTATGTAAAGGTGTGATGTTTCATTTAATTTTTGTGAATGATAATTGGTGATGTTAAATTTTGTATTACAGTTTCTGGTAATTTAGTGCATTGAAACATAACATTTTCTCTCCGCTCTTTTAAAAATTCTTCCTGAGTGAAGTTATCATCCTTGATTCATCAGTTCCAGCCAATAATTTCAGGCATACTGCAACAGTAAGTTCTATGGGTGTTGCAGGTTTCATTTTTCCATAAGCTTGTAAGCCTCAATATGAGCAAAATAATCTTGAAAGTACAGCCCTAGAGCTGAATAAAAATTTAAAAAAATAAAAAAACCACTGCATGTCACTACTACACTTTTCATTTCCAGCTGGCTATGTTCCCAGACCTTCGAGGTCTAGGAGTCAAGACCACGCAGATCGTGGTCCAGACCAATGAGCCGACATACAATGAGATATTTGTCTTCCCTCTTGCTGAGCTGGAGTTTCTCGATGCCAAGCTGGTCGTCCAGGTCTGGGACTACGACGTCTCCATGCACGATGACTTCCTGGGCGAGGTCGTCATCGACATGACCTCGTTTAATTTCAACGAGGAGCCCGTACACACTGCGTGGTACCTGCTGAGGATGGAGGTGCGTGGTTGTAGCGCAAAACTAATGCCAATTTCTTTGAGAGGTTGATTCTACATATAGTAACATAATTGCCAAACATTCTGTTTTATTTTTTCTTATTTGAGAATGATTCTTCATGTTGAAATAGAATGCCAAACATTTTCTGTCATTTTCTTTGTAAGGTTAATATATTTTGGAATGATACACATTTATTTTAGAGTTACCTCCCTTCAACAATGATAACAATTCGACAATTTCATATTCCCTGTCACACTAAGATGCAGGCAACAAAGAGGCATGCGACTTTCCATGACTGTTATCTCCATATAGTTTATGGAATTAAAAGAAAAAAATGCTACCATTTCTTATTTTGTACTACCTATTCAAAATATGAAATTCAGAATAATTCCATCATTAATAAAAAAAATAATTCTATATAAGATATCACCAAATACATTGAAAAATGTACGCCAGAGCTTGACCAGGGCTTGACCAGCCTCAAGGCTACTTGACCCAGGATAGCTGCTGACCAGTGGCTCGTGACCTCACGCACCAAGATGTTAAATTACTGAATGTTCCATGAAAACTTTGGCAAATTATTTAGTGCAATCAGTTTTGTTATTTTTCAGACTGATCTAACTATCAGTGGTGAGCTTGAAGTCAGCATGACCTTTCAGTTACCAGACAACTTATACGTGACCGTCAACGGTGCCAGCAATCTGTCGCCACGTGACAACAGCACCAACGCAGATCCCTTCGTCAAACTCAGTATTCCTGGACTGGGTTCTGTCTGCAAGTCACAGGTAAGATGACTGTGTGACCCTCAGGTGCGGTCGCTCCATGCAATCCACAAGGGAGATCACTCTCTGAGACCTACAGGGGATATTTCCATTTCCTCCACAGATTGTGTTGTTTACAAGACATATTTTCAGTGCATTTTATTAATAAATAAGGAAAATGTTTGAGGAATGAGATTCCAATTTATCTTTACTGGAGATATGGGAGATATTCTATGCTGCTTCATTAATTTAACCTTCTCCATGTTAAAGACAATCATAGGTTCCCTATATTATAGTTCCTATGATGAATCTAGCTGGATAAAATTACTAGCTCTTTAGCCAGATTGCAAATGTTTTGAGAATAAAATGTATTTAAATCGTTTTGCAGGTACTCAAAGACACGTTGAACCCATCATGGAATGAAACATTTGATTTCAAAATTCCATATGAAGAGTTCTCGTTCAGGTATGATTCAAGTCACAGTGATGAAAGTTTTACAAATATAGGAAATTAATTTGCACAAGTTCTTCCAAATTACGTAAATTAAATAATTATGTCCGGTTGGTGCAGTAGCACAACTTGAATGGTAGAATTGTGGAACTCAAGTTCTCGGTTTCGAACCCAGCCCAGTGACCCAACGTTAATGTTGGCAGAGTTTAGTATACTGTCAGCAGAGTTTAGTATACTGTCGCTATGCAGTCTTCATTTGTTTGTTAGTATCAGCTGATGCTGACTGGTTTGCTATCGTGCAATGCTGCAGGTGTTGCAATCTCCTCTTGCTATGCTGATATGAATGAAGTAATCTAAAACCCTGTCAAAATATCTTAGAGGTATGAATGAATTAATGCTTTACGTCGCAGTGGGAATATTTCACCCATAGGCGACGACTCTTCTTAGAGGTAGTGGAGTGGTCTAGGGTAGCAAGTCTGCTTCATAATGCGGAGGTTCCAGGATTTGAACCTAGCTCATGCCATAGTGTAGCACTCTAAAACAAGTATTTAGATGGGTACCTGGTAGGATGAGATGGAATTGTTAATGTTGACAATTTAGTATATGAAATGCATGTAAACCTGGTTTATATACTTGGTAAATAATGATGTTATAATGGGATATATCATGTAAATTTGTAACTATTGTGCAGTAGAACATTAACTAATTTACACCTAATTTGTCTGTAGACACAATTAAGCCTGAAGTTTGTGTTGCTGTTTTTCCAGGTACATTATTTTCCACGTCATTGATGAGAGCCGAGTTGAAGGAAATGGATCCCTCGGACAAGTCATTATCGACCTGGACAAATTTGACCCGGCAAATGGCTACCACGAGACTCACAAACTTGCCGACTTGGTAAAACATGAACATTTACGCAATATTTTCAATGAAATATGATTGCACCACGTGTAACAATAATCTAGACATTAACTCTATCCATGCTGGATGCAACCAGATATGCCCTAAAGAGCAGTGCCTTGGTTTAATCCAGAAGGGAGAGGGTTAAGATGCATGAATAACGCCATTAGTTTATTTACCATAAGTATACATTTGGTATGTAAACATTTATTCCAATATTCAACTTTGCACGATAAAGTCCTGAAAAGGTAATAAAGCTTTATCTTATATTATCTTATTTATTTTCAAATTACTTGTTCAGTTGTCTCCCCTTGATAATTTAGTTTTTTCAAATCCAGATTGTTTTTCTCTTCATATTGAATAAAATAAAAAAAGTTCATGCACTTTGAATCCTGTATAATATTTGCAATACATTCTAAATTGTCACTACCTAATACTAACACATTATGAAATTGAATTTCGGATCATATTATTTTAAACTTTCAGAAAAACAGCGAGCGTATCCGTAACAAGTGGTCCCAGAGTGTGACGGCACAGGAATTCCGCGAGTCCTTCCGAGCTCACGCTTCCGTGAGACATCCCAGCTTCCTCTTTGCAGAGCAGTTTGGGAAGAAAGTGAGTAAATTGGCACTGTCCACTATATTTACGCTATGGGCTATTTATTTACAGCACTGCGAACTATTATTACATTACTGTTCACTTCATATTTTAAAGGGTATCGTTTCTAGAAACCCTTGTTGTTGCGTATGGGTGAAATATTCCCGCTGCGACGTAAAGCACTAATTCATTCATTCATTCTAGAAGCTCTCATATCCACTATATGAGCAGTACCAGCCGGTGTTCACAGGTTTACTGCAACATTCAGTGCTACTATACAAATGTTGCAGGTTTCATCCTGCCGTGATTTGAGGGAAAGAATATTTAAATGGGGTCAAAGTCTCAATTAAAATAAATAAATAAATAAAAATACAATGAGATATCATAATATCACCATGTATTACAAATCAAGAGATAAAAATATCACCATAAAATATGGAAATATTGAAAACGAATGGGACATGCAACTTGTGTAGACAAATCAAATGTACATACTTTCAGGTAAAATATTTTTGACCATGAAATGTGTCAACAAACTGATTGTATGCTTTAATGTATGAATGAAGCTTTCTTACGATAGAATTGTAATAACAAACTGATTTGTATGCTTTAATGTATGAATGAAGCTTTCTTGCGATAGAATTGTAATAATTTATTCTATTTCAGGTTGTCAGTGTCAGCTGTCGCAAAGCTCGGAGTCATGCGAAGATCAAGATTGTGGATGGTCTTGCAGTCAATTAATAGAATGGCGTATTGAGATTATGAACACATACAAAATCAGCATTTTTCTTCTTAAAATAATTCTTTCCTTACATTGTTGAATATTAATTTAATTTTTATTTGAGGATTTCAAAGTTTTATTTATTAATTATGAATTTGTCCATATTCAACTTACCACTGAATTACTCATGTTATGTTTTAAGTTGTGGTATATGGAAGCTATTATTTTCTTCTCAGCACTAAGAAAATTATTTATTAATATTTAATGAGTGAATTCTCTGTATTAATTCACTTTAATGATTATATTCCATTTTTTGTTGTGATAACGGAGGGAATATTGTTCCCTGACAACATATATGATGTATACAGATTTGTTTTCAAATGGTTCTGGGGAAATATATTCATGATTTTATATACAATGCTATTTTTGATATGGTAGCATACAAACATTTAGAAGTTATTTTTGCACATGTGACATTTTCATCTAACCCCAATTGACAACACATTTGGATGGTTGCTTATGATATAAGGGAGATAACTCATGGTGATGTAAAGTGCCTACCTATCAGTATGAACTCTAGTAATCTGCACTATGATATATATTTAACAGTTATAATGTGTTATGATGTATACTACCTAAGATGTGTTGAGAAAAAGCAGTAGTAAAGCAACTATGGTCTGTTGGATAATTAAGTAGGAATTAATTTTGGAAAGTGTTTGGGTTTCTATGAGTTAGTGTGGCAAGACAAATGCATGAATAGCGTCTTTTAAAATATTAAATGGTGGAATGGAGTGACATGAATATACACACTTTGGATTAAACCTAGTCCTTGTCAGAGACATTGAAGGCCATTTTGTTTTTAGGAATCTGTATTTTAGTGAATATTTTAGAATGTTTTTAGAAAAAGTCTGCAATGTAAAAAAAATATATATATACATAAACTCAAAGAAATATGTTTCCAATGACTTGTACAAGGCATAGCATGATATCACTCGGCAGGATGATCAGTTAATAAAAAGATATTCGATTAACTCTCTCCCTGCTGGATTAGGCACAGGTACAGCCCTTTAAGGCATCTGTGATTGCCTTTTGCATGGAGAGGGTGAATTACATTTTGATGCTAGTAACCAGTTGGTAACCCTTTCAACAGAATAGAAACATAGAATTACTGTTTTGTTCTTGTTGTTAATATGCATATACATTTAGCATATATATATATATACACTCGTATACAGTCGACCCCCATTTACCCGGACGGTGGCGTTCCCAGCAAAATTGTGCGGGTAACTGAATTTCCAGATATCTGAATTTGACAAGTGTCTGTCAAGAGTTGCCCCCCCTTTGCATGGGCATTCTTAACGATGTTAACTCAATTTGAATCCAGTGCAAATGACACTGATTATTTTCAACA
>JAUTBT010030493.1:0-18963 GCA_032361225.1 Lepetodrilus schrolli | reverse complement strand
AAACCATTATATTATTTCATAATACTTTGGGAAACAGTTAAACGTACGAATCAAGCGCTTATATGAACTGCAATAAATCTGGCCCCGAGATAACGGAACTTTCTTGTGTACGATTTCATGCTCAACTCAAAGTTTTGTTTACAAATCCGCATATAACGTTTGAGCTTGAGTATGAAATCGTACTCAAAACGTTTCGTAATCTAGGGGCCGGATCTAGTATCCAGATGTAATTGACCTCATTTTGCCAGCTAACGCGAACATTGGATATTTGTCCCCAATGCAAATACCTTTTATCATTCTACACGTCTTTTGAATGCACTCCTACAACGTGAATTGTATCAAATAAGCCAGACGAAATTATAAACAACATTCATATCCAATAAGTGTGTTTGTCCATTCCAGACGGCTTTTAACTATAATTTCCCCGCCATTACTTCTTGCGCCATTATTGTTGATAATACCCGTGTTGATAAATTGTGGGAGTTTCGGATTTGCAATGTCGGCGAATCTTTCGTTGCCCTTTCCGAAGACCCCTGTGGATTAACATAGTATTGTCATTAATGAGGAGGCAAATCTTAGTACGCCAAGGACATGTGGTGCACAACACAGGTGACCTTGACCTTGAAATGTCCTTTCCAAAGGCTCGCCGCCATTCAGGTAAAAAAAAGGTTCACAGGCACTAGGTAATTGGTTCATAATGTCACCGTCTGTTGTTCGCATGCAGATGATACTACACGGCTGATAGCGAGACCGGACCTTTCAAGAGTTCAACGAAACTTCATAAGTCAAAGTAGTTTCTGAATTACTGCTCTTACACAACAAACGATTTTCATAAGGCGACAGCACAAAGACAATTATTGTCGCTTTGTACACCTTCATTAGGGACCTATATGTACGAACGTTATGAAAGAACATAGAATAGATGACTCGTTCGATAGCAATATACAACCTACAGCTTTGTCAGCAAGATAAAATTACCAGTGTTCCAGCCGATAAAAGAAACCAGCTATTATGGGCGTAGTTCCTGCTATTAAAAAATAGTCTCATACACAACGTTTGACGTGTACAGTGGTGTGAGACCCCAGTATGTAATGTGGTCTGCGTTGATATATACGATTGTCATAATATGTTTTTTTGCTGTTGATGTTCTTGTAAACATGATAACGATCATCCCCAATAAAGAGAATTGCTTTAATAATACTTACTAAATGTCTGACATTTTATTTATGTAAATTAAACAAAGAAACAAGAAATCATAAGGAGTACTTGTAGTACCCATTACTACAAGTCCGGTGTAAATATTGCTGTTTGAGGTACAAATGTCCATACCCCACAACTATGCACACTAAAGAACTAAACACGGTTTGCATTGTCGTATTATGCTCAAACATACGGTTTCAGGAAGATTATATTCTATTGGCCGTGTGTGCAGTGATTTACCTACTATTAACCGCACGTAGTGTTATATTGTTGAACGGATGCGTACATTCCATTTTAACCAGCGGCATCATCTTGAACAATGGAACAAGATTTTATTTTATTGTCAGAGTTCGTGTAAAGGAAGGTACCTATACTATTTTACGATACGGTCCCGTACCATTGAATGTAACGGGAATACTAGTATGGTTACTTATCTAGACGGCGGCCGTGGTGAACGTTGCGTATCTAGACGGCGGCTGTGGTGAACGTTGCGTTTCTAGACGGCGGCCATGGTGAACGTTACGATGCAAACCACGCCATTCACTGTAACAGATACCCGTGGTGTGTTGCCGTGTGATGTAAGATCCCAATGCTAGTCTTGGCCAGTAGTGTTCCCCCTTTTGCTAGGTCGGTGATGCACTGGCAATTGAGTATGGTAGTGGAACGTCACGACAGTTTTTGGTTTAGCGTCCGGAGTTGCAAGCAGCAGTAATACGTGCATAATTAAATACCAACAAACTAAACGGACCTGGACGTGTAGGGGTCAACATGGATTTTAAGTTCCTACATAATCTGGCTCTCGGGCTATTACGGGTGATCATAGTAACACCATCGATCATCATTATTGCGATCTTATTCGCAGACCGGCGTCCGTTGGCCATTCCATTCATGCATCATCCGGGTTTATAATGACCGATCCTATATAGTTTAATTCACTCTAAAATTCCTTCAGAGACACATGTATTGTTTGCACCACCGATACAAGGACTTGTGGATCAACCCGCCTACAATAATTCTACTAAAGTGTGTAAGAAACCTCTTGTTTTACCAAATTCATCCGTCAAAAACAATCCGATGTTTTCCCCAGATGATCTAGCCTACTTATAGGCAGACACAGCCAATCAGAATACTATGGTATGCTTAATCGTACATCTAGATACATGTTCATTGGAGATCCATCATGTATTCTAATAGCATCCCAATACCTTTGTCCCAATGCTTCGTAAAATCCCATTAACATTAGCTCGTGTGTGAAGAAAGATTGCAATAAATAAAGATTTGAAATAATTAATTTATTTGCAGTGTTGTAAATAATTTACGAAAATAACACCGAAGCCTAAAACTATACGCCGTACCAGCGTTATAGACAAGCACGTACAGCAGGGACTGAACAACAATGTGTATCACAGATGATAAATAACATATATACGCTATACAATCGTATTTCACCAATAAAGTTCAACCACTCCACGCATGTTACCCAAGTCTGAGGTGACGTTTCCAGGTAGCGGAATCATTCATTGCACTTCAGCTACGGTGGTCAACGACCGGATGTGCTACGGTGGTCAGCGACCGGAAGTAAGTAAAATCGTCACCTTGGTCTGACTCTCTCTCTCTCTCTCTCCCTCTATCTATCTGGGTGATCCTCAGCGCCACACGAGTGAATGTCAAGGTAACTCCCAAACGTATCATGGATCCAGTGATATACACGGTCCCTCGTGGAACAGGATTTCAAAAGGAAAGGATATGAATATTTTTAGGAATGTTTTAGGAATGTTTCAGGAATGTTTTAGGAATGTTTCAGGGATGTTTCAGGTATGTTTTCCAGAATGTCCTAAAACGCTCAAAAATCTTATTCTACCAAATGCTCGTGTTCACAAATAGTCAATACCAAATTCTTGTCAAACTATCATGCGGATTGTGAGAATTCGGGGGGGGGGGGGGGTGGGGGGGTTGGTGGCGAAATTTCAATTCATTCAAGGTCAAATGTGACCTTGTATAAAGTACGATATTGTATTGGACGGCAATCAATGATAACATGATAACAGAATCACCATGGAGACATGGCGATAACAATAGGGCCAATGCCATATGTGCAGGTGTTGCCGTGTACAAGGTCAAGGTCGCACTGATTTAAAGATGGTCACAGAAGCACACAGGGATGCTATGCGCATGCGCTGTCACAGCCTAGTGGTGTTCTTTTTCTCTCCACGTCGGATCTCACCCTGTTCGTCGTTCAACGAAACGATGACATCAAAATCTATAACAGATTCAACTGCTAACGCACTGGCGCCAGCGCTGCAAACTGCCAAAACTGGTCCACCTTGGGTTGGATTGGTCTCTGAAATGGAAGTCCTTTTCCTACGGGCACGCTCTTAGCTACAGTTTGACACCGCGCTGTATTCCGGGGAGGTTTCCAGATCCACGTTCTGACGCAGGTGTCTCAGGCGCCGGATGCAGCCATCAAAATGATCGTCAGTTCGCTGTAAGGACAGAAAACAGGAAATATTATTTTTAATTATTTTCAAGATTCTTTCACTTATATTATTATACAGGAAATTAGAAATCGGCAACGTCTCAATTTTATTCATTGATGCTAGGCCAACTCGAGTGCATACACATTACTAAAATTGCCAGAGGACACGAAGATGGCATCTCATGTTCATTGTATTAGTTTTGTTGAAAATGAATTTGAAAAACCAAAATCACTATTATTTGTACTTTAAACTATTATTTTTTTAAATAAAAAAAATAAAAACGCACTATAATGTTTGGTCTAATTTGAAAAACAAAAATTACTCACAATGATTTGCTCTAAGATGAGTTCATCTTTAGGGGCGATCCCACCCAAGACAAACGACTTCAGCTTGCACGTGACCGGGTACCGCCGGAAGTAAGGTTTCCCGTCCAACGTAATGTAGCCCATCCTGCTTTTCCGCCGGAACTCAACCTGTAATAAAAAGAAATTGGGAAAATTATGATTGATGTTATAAATTAATGTAATCTTGTGCATAAATAGTATCATTATTGTCGTATGCCCCAAATTATTTTCTCGCGTTCACATTTGACAGGCTTGGTAGTATGAATGATTACCGAAGAATTATAAATAGCCATATCGCAAGTCGTGTATGTTACATGGTGAATTTTAAAGTTCTCGAATATTGTATTTTTCTTGGTAAGAAATCTGCACGCGTATGTTCGTGTGAGTTTTATTTTACTGAATGTATTTTTATGCCGCATAAAAAAGATACAATCTACAAAGATAGTACGTAACTCTACCTGTGTGTGATTATTAAAAAATATATTGCCATCTTATTTGATGCGAGTTTCGTTGGAGTATGAACCAAGCTGTATAATTATTGTAAAGTATGGCATAGCGAAATGTCATATTTCACTCGCCAGACCATATAGGCTATCTATGTAGGCCGGTATTAATGAAATGTATGACTTCTTGAAGTAAATTAATCATGTGGGATGGACGTGTCTGTTCGTTAGTTAAAAGCACAGCACGACATTATGACGTCTTTAAATCTAGAACAGCGATTGATTACTATGGTTTTCATTGCAGGAATCAGTGTGATATATATGTTCGATATATCACTCCATCCTCCCACGCATCCGTAAATGGAACAATCAGATCCGCTCGGGTGAGCTCGGCGATCCAGAAGCAGACGAAATATAGATTTTGTTTTTCTTAACGCGGCAATGGCCGACGTGACTGTTCCGCGTTGTGTATTTATGGAAACTTTTTTTTTTATAGGGGCAATAACTCGCGTCAGTGACACGATGGACATAGGGATGTAAACGTGACAGTTACAATTATTACTCCTGATTTACCGGCCCAGGCAGGGGATATTAAGAAGTCGAGACGCACGCAATGACTCGATGCCATTCGGCGGGGGTGGAGGACGGACCATTGACCGGTAATTAGAACATGCCCATAAGAGGCGACCTTATGGTTGCCCATTTGACAGCCTGATTGCTTTCCCCGGACACCAATTACATTGTAACACCACCCCCCACCCCCCAAACCCCCACCCCGTGCAGAGATCCCGTACATATAATTGCTAGTAATGCATGGGTTAAAACAAGAACAAAACTTTTGCTTAAATGCAACCTGAATCGAAAATTGAATGGAATTGCAACCAGGAGTATGTTATTATGTCTTAAGCGGACGAGAATCCGTCACTGCGGGCAAGAAAGCGCCAGAAAGACGACTGACTTGAACGGCATTTCACTTGGTAGTGTTCAAATAAGGTCTATATTTGGAAGGGATTCATCAACTAGCAATTACTATTCTTAAAGGCATACACGCACAGACATCGAGGAATGTTTTTAATTAAATTTCAGCTATTGATGCAAAGTGATTTTCACTTGACATATCGGGTTTCATCCCCCGCAAAAATATTTTTTACCGATCTGCAGTAAGTGAAATCAATGACACCTCATTGAAAGGCCTGCAGTTCACGAAAGCGTCTTACTGTAGTCAGTCTACATCAAGGCGTACGGCATGCTTTTACTATAGCAGGAAATGACGAAAATCTATATTCAAAGGGTTCTGTTCCTAAGAACCATCGTACGTAGCACCACAAGCTACGACTCTCGTAGAGCTAGGACCCTTCCGTGAAACGCCGACCAGGCTCCGGGGTTACGATCCCTTTTTAAACTAAAATTTAGCATTGGAATTTGCACGCAAACGCTTAATTGAGCATGGAATCGTACTCGCAACACGTTTCGTAACCTCGGGGCAAGGGTTCTGTTCCATACAACGATAGCAGCTCTACGAGAGTCGTAACATGTGGACATGGAGTTACGATTCACGTGTCGCTACGATCGTTCTTTGGAACAGAACCGTTTGTATAATTTGATATATATTAGGTTACTACAGTCTTCAGGCAGATAGTACCCACCGAATGCCATTCACCGTCGTCCATCCTGTCGGGTATCGGAAGTCGGAGCACTACGGCGGCAGATGGACAGATGACGGTAAAGTAGATCATGCCATCCACCAGCTGTAATGCTATCAGCTTTGGCCCCCGTTGGTCAGGGTTGATCCCGTAAAACAGCATTCCCGATGGCGAGGTGGTTCGGAACTCGAACGTCAACTTGTGACTGTGAAAAAGATATAGTAGCGATAACAAACCAAATAAACCCTAATTCAAAAAATAATATGATAAACAACAAGTACGAAAGAGGTGCAATACCGTTATGATTTGTGCTCATATTCCATCTGCCTTCACCAATAACATATTTGTTCTTCAGTTCAAAGACAATATATAGTAACCAAAGCAAATAAATTTAACAATTTTCCAATAAAGAATCTACGAATGTATATAGGTATGTAGGCTAACGACTTTGCATGGTATTTGAAAAGTAAGGTTACAATGATTATAGTCGTTGTTGAGCGCAATGAAGGCGCAATGCGGGGGTACTCCGGAAATGGCTCAAATGTCCATAATTGTATAAGTTGAATTGAATAAAGACATCTAGAACGGCCCAGAAGTGTGGAGATATATTGGGATTTAATTTTTAGAGGTGTTGGCTCTCACAATGGAATTGCTACCATATGACATACTTCCGGTCATTTAAGAAAACCAAGAACGTTAGCTTCCTCTTATAATTACACACACACACACACACACACACACACACACACACACACACACCACACACACACAACACACACAACACACACAACACACACATACACATACACACAACACATACACACACCACACACAACACACACACAACACACACAGACACACACACAACACACAGGCACACACACAACACACACACACACCACACACACACACACAACACACACACACAACACGCACACAACACACACACACAACACACACACAACACGCACACAACACACACACACAACACACACAGAGACACACACAAACACACAACACACACATACACACATACACACACACACACACACACACACACACACACACACACACACACAAAACTGGGTTAACGAGAACAATGACAACTGGGATCCAGTTAGTCGCACCTCTTGATTCTCACCCTTTCTGTTCTGTAGTCTTTTAGATCGCTAAACTAGACCAAGAAACTATCATTACCATATGTGTTGTGTTTCTACCCTAAACCTAAATTACTATTATACACTGGGGAAGTATTTATAGCAGCTGTTTCCTGTACAAAGTGGCGTAACTCGTAGGTAACCGTAACTCCAACCTTAGACACAGCCTACAACATTGCTAAGGTTGTTGTACACGTAAATGTAGCCTTAGAATTGCACATTTTTGTACAGGAGGGCCTTTGAATATGCACCAGAATTGAAGACATCAAGTAAACAAATAATATAGTATAACGTGAAATACATACCCGTCGTGGCTGAAAGTTTTTGAAAGTTTCGGTAAATGGACACGGCTGAGTGCAACCGGTTCAATCTTTACTCCTGATGAAGATCTGATGTCAATGTCGGACGCCTGGAACAACAAAACAAACAACATTAAAAGTTGTTTAAACGTACCAAATTATACCACAAAATACAAACTAGCATTACTTCAAGAAGGATTGTGACTTTAACTAATCGCATTACCCCTTTAATAGTTATAATATTAAAATAGTAAATTCTCAAGTATGCTTTTAAGAGACAACTGCAACATAATTTCTGGAAAATGAGCCTTCACTTTTCCTCGGGAGAAATCGTTTGTTAACAATAATATACTAGTATCCCAAATAAGCACGTCATAAGAGATTCGTGTGGATATATATTCTTCCTACTTTGAACATAGATGACAGTGTGTATTACATGCTGTGTATTGTTTTTCTTGGCTTCGAAGGTAAATATGACATACCGGTACATGGTTAGTTATCATATAAGACCCACCCTACTTTTAATCATATAAGCAGATTAATGTATCACGACTTGTTAATTATTATGTTGTCAATAAGTATTTCCCTCTTTTTATCTCACAATTGATTCCTTTCATGTCTTTGAGATATCTACGTATATATCCCAGGATGTATAACGCTCATAATACAATACGGATACTATAACACAATGTTCGTGAATTACAAGTTTAATCGTAATGTGTGCTTATGTATATCCAATTCGAGGTTGGTATTCTCTATATGATAAATTGTCAAAAGGTACCGTATTTGTGTGTGTGTGGATAAGATATACCATAGAGATAACGACTATTTCCACATGAAGCCGAGTGATATATTTTTACGATATATTAAAACTGGCACTAATTAAGATTACTGTGTTTAAAATTAAATTCAATAAAGATGAACATTCGCATGCTATTAGGCGTTGAATTGGCTTCTAACAGTGAGTGTGGTAAACAAACATCTCATGGAGAGAGAAAGTGTGGTTCAGTCTATAATTCGAGCAGGGACTATATATTAATTAGCGAATAACCCACGAGGTACGAGTGATCACAGAAAATATGTCCCGAGTGAAATTAATGTTTACAGTTCCGAGCTTCAGCGAGGAACTTTTAACATTCATTTCACGACGGATATATTTTCCGTAACCACTCGTGGGTTATTCTAATTATTCAATATAATCACTTTAATGTAATAAACCATTGGAACCTGCCGACAAACAGCTTTATCGAGAGGGCGAACTAGCAGTCGAATACGTGTACACTTCACCTAAGCACGAGTAACACAAAAAGACGTAATCAACACTGTTTATTATGGAATCGTTATTACACAGTAGATATCCACCACTTATATTGAATAATTGAGGTTTATAGCCGATTTCAAGATTCTTTCACTTATATCACGGCTTGTTAGTTTTGGGCAGGAGGAAACCCGTAACATCCGTAGCACTGAATGTTGCAGTAAACCTGCAAGCAAGACCAACGATGATAACTTCATTGCCACTCTACAAAGTGAGTGAGTATGGGGGTGATGAATTTGTGCTTTACGTCGCAGTGGAAATATTTCACCCATACGCGACGACGAGTGAGTATTGAGTTTAACGTCATTGCAGGAATCTTTCATCCATTTGCTACGATGCCACTCTACAGACAGCGCATCCTATCAATATCGCGAACACTGCAATGCCGGGAATTAAACTTGGATCCTTGGCCTCGACGTCCAACGTTCTACCACTGCGCTACCACCCACCCCGCTATATAAATGCACAATTTATAAAGAAATATCACAGAATTTTTTATGATTAAAAAAATATTTCCCCCTAGTCTGTAATGTTTTGTAGAAAAAAAATAATAGAAAGAAATCATGAAAACTGAAATATTGCATTCAAAGATGACCGTGCCACTTTAATAACGAGCCATATGGGAGTGCTTGCCCCAACTCACTGATCTTCTCGCATTGATGGGACTGTTGGTTCGTAAAAGGAATGGATACGAGCTTGCAGAATAGCTATAACCCAGTTAAAAGATCCATTTTACACCTTTGGCTTGTTCAAATGGGAAGCTGTTCGTTCAATCGGCCCCCTTTTGACGGATATCTGCATTTAATTATCAATGTCAATACAACAGAACGTACTAGTGAGACTCTGATGGCGCTACTAGTATCTATTTCTGAACTGCCCCTATTATATGTTCTTTGTAATGGTAAATCATTTCTTTCTGCGCCTAAGCGGAATAATTGCCAATGCATTATATGCACCATGCACATAGACACACAATACGAGACAGTTAGTATAGTTTTAATATGGGAGATAGTTTGTGTATAATATAGAGACTGTAGTCTTGTTCGTGGCTTTCATTGAAACATGAAGACTGAGAAATGTTCTCAAGAAGTTTAAGTTTGCATATATAGATATAACCTATGTGAATACTATATTAAATTTAATATATCTTTAACATATCTAACTATTTGTTAAAAAGAGAACTTATGTCCATGTTTTAAAAGTACAACTAACATATATTTGATAGATCATACACGAAAACGATATTGAATGCATAAATAGAGACGGTCCCAGCGGTTTGTATGGTGTTCAATTGCGGCCATCGCGAGTACGGTTAGCTTTTAACAGGCGACGTTGTCCTTTTACTAAGTCACAGGCGACGTCGTCCTTTTACTAAGTCACATCGTCTGTATTCTCAGTTACTAAGAATTTTAATTGGCTTAACAAAGGCGAGTCCACTTATTAAAATGTAATAAATTGTCCATACTTTGAATTAATTATGGCCACTGTAGAACACCATACTTTTCAGATTGTGAATGCTGAGCAGACGATGTGTGATTTCTGACTCACATTTTATATACACCCTGCATACTGAAAAATCGACATTATGTACTTGTATGCTTTCACCATTATTTACCCGAACTCTACCGCCAGTACCCTTGACAAGCGAGGGTTAGTCATAGCGTACTGTCGAGCAAGAACGTGCACTGCGTGCTACCATCGCAGCCATTGTGTAACGGACATTATACTTCAAAAAGCTTTACGAGACCGGTCATAGTATGCATGTATACAACATACATCAGACAACACCTGGCTATATTCAAACATAACAGTATACCTACAAACTATATAAACGTACAGAGATTATGGCCTCTATTGACGGAGCTCAATTATACCCTTCTGAGTCTTCACCGATGTGTTTTACACTCAGTATACGGTATTATTTTTAGTGTGCATGTTTGTGGTCACCTTTGCACCAAGTAACACAACTGGCCTGCGTTTCACGAAAGGGTCGTGCAATCATGACTGTAGACTGTCCGGGCGGGCGTAAATTAGGGCGTACGCCATGCAGAAGTCACGTAAACATAGATTTACGCCCGGACTAGCGGTACAACCCTTTCGTGCAACGTGGTCCTGGAATATATCTTTACTCAGGGAATCGCTTCTCGAAACTCTCCTATATACTATGAGACTATAGCGCTCTCGTAAGTTCCCTATCGCCACGTATAAGAGATCGCGACGAGAGTGCTTATGTTCTCGTAGTAGATACGTGAGCTTCGTGAAAGGATACCCTGACCTTGAGGTTACTAAACTTGTTTGAGTACAATTTCATGCTCGACTCAAATTTTTCAGTGGATTTTGAGTTCAAAACCCTAGTTTACAATATGAAAGTCTTTCATAACCTCGTGGAGAGATCGATAATAAAATATTGCATCTACATGTACTTTAAAATCTAATATTCCACATGTTCGTATTCATATACGTACACTTCATCATGCTTACGCAAGCATCTATACCAGGCTCCGAGATTGCGAAACCTTTTGAGTACGATTTCCTGCTCAATTTCAACCTTGTTATGGGGATTTCTGAACAAAACCTCGAGTTGACCATGAGTTTGTACAAAAAAAAAACCAGCATTCGTAATCTCGATGCCAGACCTTTTATGGATCATTAAACCAATATACGTATGCTCATTTGGGACATGTGCTTGTCCTTCTTTGTAGGCTATATCATTGGAGTATGGGTTAAATCCTTGTTTCGTAATCTCGTCGCCAGACCTCATATAGAGCATTAAACCAATATATATACTTATTTGAGACATGCGCCTGTCCTTTATTGTAGTCTGTATCATTGGAGCATGGTTAAGGATAGGTGAGACAGTGTACTAACAGGGGCCTGCTCTGATATCAATGGTTATTGACTGCGATCGAAGGATTGATTTCTATTAATACAACGTGTGAAGTATTTCAAAGGTATCTGACTCCAAATGAATGTACTTGTCAAGCATAGCGAAAAACATCTACGTAGATATCTTAATCCGAATTAATTTAAGGAGTTTCAATACCACAGTTTAGCTAGGTATAGACTCTAGTCCTCCTTTACGAGGCAATGTTTAATTGGTGGAACGGCATATTAATGTACAGGTAAATGGATTATGCATACAATGAGGCAGGGTTATTGTATTCCATGAAAAGGTATGTGCATATAAACATATATGTACGCTATGGAAAGTCAACCGTATATCCTTCTATGCAAGATCGATGTTCTACTTGCCCTACCTTATATTATTGTAAAAGCACTGCCTTTTAATGCGGCTATAGAAGTTAGTCTTGCGACATATTAATGATTACCTTAATACAAATTTCACATGATTTCCATGATAAAATAGCATCTATAGTGTAAAAATCGATCATGCCTTAATTGCCACATATCATTATACGAAGTCATGGTTCTAAGCAACATAGTGTAATTAATAAGCTACCGTAAGCATATACTTCGATTCCTTGAAAACCGCACTTTATAGCAAAGCATACATTTCCCATTACAAGGATAATTTCTTATACATTTTTAATTTAAATTTAATTTGTTTTAATTGTGGTTTAGAGTCGCTTTCAAGATTCTTTCACTTATATCGACTTCAGTTTAGGGCAGGAGGAAACCTGCAACATCCGAAGCACTGAATGTTGCAGTAAATTTGTAAGCCCCGGATGGTACTGACCAAGGATGATAACTTCATTGCCACTCTACAGACATCGCATCCTATCAAAATCGCGTCAGAAAGGTAACTTTCGCGAACATTGATGCCGGGCTCCGGGGGCTAGATTTGAACCATGAACCTTAGGCTCCGAAGTCTACCACTGCGCTACCACCCGCCCCTTCTTATACATTAAACACTCGCCTATCACCCATAGGACAATTATCTAGCATATACAGCTTTTGAATAAACATCTACACGCTCTCGAGATTTAACCCTCTCCCAGCTGGATTAAGCACAGAAACTGCTCTTTATGGCATCTCTGGTTGCCTTCAGCATGGAGAGAGTTAAACGCTGTTTTCCAACCATGAGCTAATTGAATATGAAAGCACATGATTCACTGGTATGTCTCTATCCATATCAGAGTACGAATTGTGTCACGTGGTCAGATTGAAATCGTTTTATGGAAGGTTATTGTCAACATTCCATGCCAAAACTAAATCTGATAGTTTAGTTATATCAAGAGATGAAGTACAGATATGTGCATTAGTCACATTCTTGTTACATGCAGCTATAGAGGTATTCTCAAATTGATAAAATATTTACGTGTTAAACGGTGCATACTATATGCTATATCCACTTTATAGTGATACGTTATACATGTAAGATCAACCAAACGCAAGTTGACGTAGAATGTAAAATGAGATATATGCAGCATGCGTATGCATTGTAATCGATAAACTATGTCCTATATTTAGAACAAAACAGGCACTTACCCTACATCGTTTACCCTCAGAATGGAGAATATGACACACCACGAAGTAGAAAACATAATTCAAACTTTTCCCGAGGAATGTGTTCAACTGCATGTTTGCTGATAATATAGATAAATATTCTCGTTCACGTCGTTTTCTTTCAGTCAGGTCCTTTTGTAAAACTAAAGTTGCGAACACAGCGCTGGAACTTGGAATTGTACTAGTGGGTTACAGAGCTGGCTAGAGGAGCTACGGTGGATGACTATAAGACTGGGTAAAGCGAGAAGGAAGTATTTGGACAATAAAGGAAGAGCTTCTCCTTATATACATGGAGTTCGACGATGATGTCACACGTTCTGAGAAATAGTGGGCTGGATCACAACACTCCGTTTCATCATCTTTCGATCGAATTGCGAGCGCGTGCGTTGCTTTGTCGCGCATGAACGAGCAGACGACACATCCCCCTTTCTTTTTTATTTTACGTCTGCCATCCACGACGATCTATTCCTGTGAAAATTTCCACGCGTTTAAATTTAAAAAGGAGTGAGTCATATCTACCTATCATCGCGTATGTTTACAGGTAGCACGAGTACGTTGTCATTTGATTGACAGGTGCGAAGGGGCAGGGGGCGTGGCTAGTATAGTCAACCCACGGGCTCGTAGTAAAAGTGGTGTTCGTTCTTTCACTGAGACAGAGTAAGATTATATGTACTTTCATGCACGTAGTACTATATCTATTATATATCGTCGGTGTATCGCTCAGCGTACCTTTAACGTACCTTACTGCAAGTCGGCCATTTGGCTATCTGCCAAGACGATTCATTCATAGATTCATAGATACAGGTGTAGACGCTGTATAGGATAAGGCCCGTGCATTTGGTCTCTCAGACACGACAATCGTAACACGCTAGCTAAGCTAACCTAGTTTCCTCACTATCACGAGGTTACAACATATTATCGTCACTAAGCACGGCACATATTTCGACAACAATTCCCAAATTACGCCAAGATTGTGAATCACCTTCTTAGCCTATATATAGTGTATGAGCAGGATACATTTTCTGTACCAAACTTGGGGCAAATGCTATCAAAGATTTTGGGGGATGCCACATTCCTACGGAGTTAAAAAATCCATGATAGCAGTGTGGCTTTTCATAAAATAATGTCGAATTTGTGCAAAATTTAACATAAAATCATGCATTTTCTTACTTATTATTTTTTTTGTAAACAAAAATGAAGATGCCCTGGAATGTAAAACATATTATTTGTAGTCAAGTAACCTATAACCTAGAAAAATAGTATTCACACTTCCTCTTAAAATTCAATTTTATTAAATCATTTTATCTCTAAACATGAGGGAGAAAATGCTTTCTTTTCAAATTTTAACATTGCGAAACTGGACTATAATTTCCAAATAAAATACCAAATGAGGTGTACAATAATGCATCTATAAAACATCTCAAACTACCCATACATATGATACAATACACTAAAGTGGCCCAAGTATGTACATAATTTCTAAATTTAACATTAACCTAGATAAAAACAATGGGTTTTTTTCAAAATTAATGAAAATATTATCCTAAGCTAAGCTAGAATGTGCCATTGATGGAAGTAAGTATCTCACAACATAGAAAAGCAGTGTATACCCTTCTATTGATCCTGATTTTCCTTTTAATTACTCATTTATCTCGAAAATTGTGAGAGAAAAAAATAATTTTCAGATGCGACCATCGTGAAATCTGGCGGTAATTCTCAAATGTGTGTGCATTGATCAATCAAATGCCTCATACTACTCAGATATATGATACAATTTGTTGCAGTGGCATAGGAAATAATAACTTTAAAAAAAATTGACTTTAACCTACCCCATCTCTCATAATAATACTAGTTGAGCGACTAAGAGCCAAAATTGTTCAATTTGTAATAAAAGCATGATATTTGGTAACAATTCGACAGACTGTCCATAGTCGCAGAGTTATGCGTAATAATTATGAAATAAATTGTGCAAATATTTTGTAATACAGGTTTTATGACTGTATGACGTCTTTTCTCACGTCTTTATTCACACTTTTTGAAACAGGAAGTGCACGACTTTCCATACGTCACCACAACGTAACGTTTCTGCTATTCTGCTATATTTTTTTATTATTATTTTTTGGATTGATTGATTGAATTAGTGTTTTTCGTCGCAGTGGGAATATTTCACCCATACGCGACGAGAGAGAGGTTAACTATGGTTAATAACTTAATATACTGGCTCAATTCTAGGAACAATTGTGAGTTACTTACTTCCACAAATGGCACAATTTAACTTAGTTTAAGACATTTTCTTTAATTTTGAAAAACATTGTTTTTATCTAGAAATTGTGTGTGTGTGTGGGGGGGGGGGGGGGGCGTCGATAGGTTAATGTCAAATTTTGAAAATCTGTACATACTTGGGCCACTTTTGTGTATTGTATCAGATGTATGGGTAGTTTGAGATGTTTATAGATGTATTGTACACCACTGCAGTGAAGAGAACACCTTCTGGTACTACTGAACCCGCTGTGAACCACGATACCGCCTGCCACTTTCGTCAGTTCATCGTACAATTATTTTATCACGCTCATCACCGAAAATAACTCTATTCTAGTCTCTATGTGCACTCAAGTCCAATTTTGACGTTGGCTTTAATTAACAACTGTTAAAATGAATCATTTGTATGGTCATCGACCTTTTAGACCTCATTCACGCAGACAATTTCTTACCCGGCCCCGAGATTACGAAACTTTTTTGAGTACGATTTCATGCACAACTTAATTTTTAGTTCACAAATCCCCATATTAAATTTGAACAATGATGTTTCTGAAACATAATGCGAAAACCGGCCTCATGTCTCAACGTATCATCAACCATCTAATATTAGAATGGTTGGTACTATCGGACATTAAATGATGATGGTAGCAATTTTAGTTACCATATACACATGACATAGTAACTCAAATATATGTGCAAACATTTATTTATCAAAGCCGACTTTATCATCAAGTTGTAATAACTTACGAATATTTGGTGTGGGTTTTTGTGTTGTACTCTCACCCCGCTACCTGGGGCCTTTGATAATAAGGTGTCGAGGTGAGAGTTAACTCGTACTGTTTTCATGAACGCTTCCTGTAAAACTGATGTTAGGTTTAGTTCGAACAACCAATCACAACAACTAGACTTATTCCTGATAGTAACCTGGCAACGTATAATCAATTATCTCGCATGAACTTTAATTGAGATAAGCTGACTCCTACTATAAGCGACGAATATCTAATTTATCAGTTACAATGTGTCATTTCAGGTTGTTTTTGTTGTTGTTATTTTTGGTGGGCAGTAAAGTCTTAAAATCGTATTTTTTTCAAAACATTGCGTAATCAAGTGGTTAGTACGTCAGATTTCAATACGGACGAATCTAAATTCGATTGCAACACGTAAGCATACTTTCTTAATATGCATGAAGATACATCATGTAATAATATGATATACGTTAGCTGATCGATGACACACGTTTTCAAAGGTACGTGCTGAAAAACAGGTTTAACATTTGCGGGGTATGTTATCTTGATACAGTTTATCATGAATGCTTCACGGGTAATGTCAAACTTAATTGATTTAAATGTAATGGTATCAGAAAGCAAAAAAATGTTCAAATTAATATAGGTAATATAATTATACTTATTAACATTACTGAGAGCCATACTCATGCCTATCCTCAAAACTCGGACCAGATCAGTATGCCTACTTAACATCCATCAAATGTTAAAGTGACTCAAACACCAAGTTCATATTGCATAAACCTAAAGAACTGATGATACTACACTACGTATAGTGATTTATTCCCTTCCAAATGATGTGTTATCGATAGATCGGCTCATTTTCCAGGTAGTTAGTTGTGTATGACCGTCGCTTAGCTGTCTGGCCGTGCACACGACTTTGAATAATTATAATAAAATGTTATATAATCTATCTATATAATATATAGATAAATTACATAGATAGATTATATAGCATTTTATAATAAGTATTCAAAGTCCTCTGGGCCGTGGAACAATCACAGCGTACTCTTCTAATCACGTTACATTTATATACCGGTAGAAACCATTTTGTATGTTTTGTAAACAATCCTTGTTTATCAACGGCAGTTAAAAGGATTTGTTTAGATGGGTTTGCGTGGTTGTCCATGCCTGTAAGCTCGGATTCTTACATATATAGCTCTATATATTACATATGAGCAATAATAATAACGGGCAAAATCACCTATGTGTATTAGTCCTTTTAAGTAGGCATTATTGTCATGGTTTCAAGGATGATTTATTTCGTGAGAGAATGTTGACTTATTTTACATTGATAACTGTGAATGTTATTGAATTCTTCCATAAAGCCCAACGCACACGGCAAAGAAAATTGTTTAGATAAACAAGAAACATGATCAATCATTACTGATACTTATTTTCAAAAGATAGGTTGTCTGAAATCCAAGGTCGTGATCAATCGGATTGATTCAATTGCACTTTGTTTATTTATTTACGTCCTATTTTCTATATATTTACTATTAATTCTCTTCTTATTTAATGTAAATGGTGTAAAATTGTAAATTGCATATCACTATTATATTGTAACTATAGACCGGGTACTATACATTTACTAGCTAACTTATCTCTGAATATCCCAGTCATATACAGGTGAAGGTGAAGTGTTTTGAAACATTGATCTATTATTAATATTATTATTATTATTATTATTATTATAGTTTTTGTTATATATATTTAACTCCTATTTGAAAATTGCCATAACAGACTTAATTTGGGTTGCTGAATCAACCGCTAAGCCCAACGAACACGGCAAGCAAAAAACGTCTATTGCTAAAACAAAAACATGTTCTCGGTGATTTTATTCGCCGTGTGCGTTGACTGTTTAGGACCAGCGCAGTCACCAGCTCTTTATGTTTATCTAAACACGAAACATGTTTCTTGTTTAGCTCAACAATTTTCTTTGCCGTGTACGTTTGGCTTTAAATCGCGTGAAATCGGCGAACTGGCAAGTAATAAATGATACATATCAAGATTTATTCAAAATACTGCCAGTGGCCCTGAACAGAGTTATGTCCCTTTATGTCATCCCTGTGTGAATACACGCATATGCACATTACGTCTCGCTAGCGAAGTCGTATGCATCAAGTATTCTTAGAATTTGTCTAAATAACACTTAACATTTTAATGTACTTTAATTTAATATGCATGTACAATGTTGTGCATGTATAAATGAGCAGGTTGCCAACTAGTATTTCGTATATATTTTGTTACATTCGGTAAAAAGTTCCTGGGGACTCACTTTTGCATCGACACCGGTTGTACAATATTATCTTTAGATGCGATTAGTCGAAAGATGAAGGTATAATCATGTGCTTGTCGATTGTATTAGGTGATTGGTTGAGTATAAGCCAGTGAATATCTCATTTTGCCACCGTCGGTGGTCCGGGATCGTATCACTGTAGTGTTAATTTTATGCCGACAGGCAAACTTTGACGTTAAAAAGACTTCTAATTTGTAAAGAATAATCATGAAAACATGATTCAGATCTTTGTTATATGCCATTCTACTCGAATCTACTTGTAATGGGGATTTAGT
>JAUTBT010030482.1:0-18966 GCA_032361225.1 Lepetodrilus schrolli | reverse complement strand
GTGTGTGTGTGTGTGTGTGTGTGTGTGTGTGTGTGTGTGTGTGTGTGTGTGTGTGTGTGTGTGTGTGTGTTTGATAAAGTGTCGACAGATCTGCTACAGGAAATGACTATGTGGTGATCAGGCTTCCAAATATCAGAGTTGATGTCTATTAACAGGGAATAAATGTTTCCAGACCCCAGATTCTGTTGACCTAATGTAGATTATTGTCAATGATTCATTGAGTGAATATTTGATAGGATTGCTGGACACTTAATGGAAGGATGACATATAATATATGCAATTAGTACAATCTGGCTCTTGTACTGTGAGAACGTGTCCACATTGCCTTTATAGAATAATCTATGACCATCAACCAGATGCACTGTGCAGATATTGATACCAAATCAATCTTAGAAACATTGTTTAATATTTTGCCGGTTTTCCAATTCCTTGCTTCTAATCCGCATTGAGTAGCTAAGGGCAAATAAGAATCACAGGTTTGAAAATTCTATTGGAAATTATTAGATGATGAATTATGTAAGCAATATAAAATTTGCAAAGTTTACCATAAATGCTTCTCTAGATAACAATACAAGCCCATATAGCGAATTCTTAGTTCCATACTCTTTATACTTAACAGTTAAAATCCATTACAAAACAATCAAAGTGATAAATCAAGTTAATTTGACAACATGAAATTGATCAGCAAGACATTGCAGGGGGCCAGGATTACATCATTCTATACCTAAAGAGCATCAAATTTCACTTTCCTCCATTGATCCTCTGCAACTTTCAGGCTATAAATGTGTTCATGCACATGACCTAATCTGAACAATCTCATTGGAAATTAAGTTGGTTCAATGCCCGAATTGGAGATCATGTTATAAACACTACTTGTTGATGTCTAAGGTATTTTTGTTTGCAATAAAACTAGCTAAATTTAAACGGAGAAGACTTGGTGTTTGGCTCATCATTTCCAACTAATAGCAAACTTTTCAGGTAAGGCTATTTGATTCGCTGGATTACAGAACCGCCAACACGATTTTTTCCACTTTGGAAAATAAAAATAATTATTTTAATTATATTTTGCCAACAGTGCGCACACCTTTTGAAAATTATAATAATAAATGGTGAAGGTAAAGGTCGTATATAACCCATAATTGAAATGAACAAATGGTAGAAACAACGTTGAAGCCAATTTGATTATTTACTGGTAAATATTTTAAAGAAAAGTCTAATTTATAATAATTACTGTGATTGACAAGCATTCAAATCCAAACAACTGGCCAAAATATAAAATTATATTTATTTATATTTTCGACTGCCAGAGCCAAAATTATCACTGAAAAATGCGTAGACCAGGGAATCAAATAACTATGGCCTAACATGGACTTGTAATTATCCCCATTTGTTTGAAATTGTTGCTTCTCTAAGCTGAGAAAGCTGAAGCTGGAAGTGGATGACCACGTTACGAAAAATAGAAACATGTCATCCCATGTCACCAGACAGAGGAAAACGTTACCTTCACCAACAAAATCTCACAATGACTGTAGCCCACTGAGTACACAGTGGAAATCACTGTAAGGGCAAAGGATGGGCTTACAAATATGTCATTTCCATTGGGTCATATATCAATGGAGATCATCTGATCCTTTGATGTATACATAGTGACACATGCAACGTAGAACAGTGACAGCGATGTGCAGGACAGTGACACCGATTGAGGGGAACAGTTGAGTGTACTGTTAACTCTCTCCCTGCTGGATTAGGAACAGGTACTGCTCTAGGGCATTTCCGGTTGCCTCCAGCATGGAGAGAGTTAATGCTGGTGCAGCAATACTCAGGTTAGCCGAGTATATACTTCCCAAACACTCCCAATCTAGGCTGCGGATAATTCACACACAGAGAACTTGTGTCTAGATTAGTCTACAGGAAGTTAGTATATAGCAGTAGTCCATATTAGTCTACAGGAAAATAGTTTAAAATGTCTGATGCTCTCATGGGATTGACCACCTAGGAGTGGATTTACAAAAGAGTTTGGGATTTGACTGTTGTCTACATTATGCCAGCAATATCTTGACTGAAACATATTATTCTAAAATATAAGCTAAAAGCTAAATTCCATACTGCTCCAAAGCAATTATTAACCTGCTGATCTGTTTATGGTAGGCGATGAACCCACAGCAAGATAACAGTTACATGTAAAAAGCACGAGATAAGCCAAGGATGTCAACTGTATGCTACATACAAAGATATTTTATATTAGTGAAGGGAGATATTTTATATTAGTGAAGGGAGATATTATATATTAGTGAAGGGAGATATTTTATACTAATCTCTATCTCTATCTCCAATACAGAATCGTCGCAAATGGGTGAAAAGATTCCTACTGCGACGTTAAACTCCATAATCACTCACTCACCAATACAGAAATGATAACCAGCCTGATGTTGGATTAAAACTTGAACCTATAATTTTGTATCCTAAAACTATTTCCCTCCTTCCCTCTCCATTAGATGTTGAATTCAAACTTGGACCTCCAAGTTCATATTCTTACACACTATTTCCCCCCTTCCCTCTCCATCAGATGTTGAATTCATACATGGACCTCCAAGTTCATATTCTTGTACACTATTTCCCTCCTTCCCTCTCCACAAGATCAACAATCTGAACACCAACATCTGCACGAGAGAAAAAAACAGTTCAGAAAATATTGTGAACTTTAGACAAAAACGTATTGGTGAAAGTAGTCCCACTTGGTAGGTAGGTGTGATTTTGTACAACTCACTAAACTGCAGGAGGGACACTAGTGTTTGCACACTGCACCGAGTGAATATTGACAGTGGCAGATCTAGAACTACCCAATACACGTCCGTGCGGTAATAGTCACATCAGAGTCTGTATATCCACGAAAGGGTCATACTGGTAGTCTGGGTGTAAATCAAGGTTTGTCATTTGGTGTGTACCCTTATCTATGCCCAGACTACAGTATGACTACAGTATGACTACAGTATGACTACAGCATGAACGTTTCATCATTTCCTGCTATAGTAAAACATGGCGTACACCCAGGGCTGTGTTCAGCTGACAATACATAGCATATTCTACAATACAATACTTTTCTCTACAAGCAGTAGTTTGCTGAACGGGTTAGTAGGAAAGTAGCAGGAAATTGGTTTGCGCATGCGTTCAGTCTATTCGCTTCATGTTTTGGGTTTTCCTACATTTCCATACAAAACAATACGTGGTCCAAATCCATAGTGAAATGTATTCCTACATATCACTACAGATTACTGAACGGCTCAAGTAGTATACATTCAATATGTAGTAATATTTATTGTCCGTTGAACACGTCTCAGATTTATGCTCGGACTGCAGTATGACCCTTTCAAGGTTTACATAATTTGCTGCTAATTATTTACTGCTTTGTTGCTGCAGGAATCTTGCACCCTACGATCATTTGCTGCTATAGTAAAACTAAGTATCCTGATTTATGCCTGGACAATATAACAGTACGACCCTTTAGTGAAACGCAGGTCTGAGCGACTGCACTCCAATCAATACATTAACAGGATATGTCCTAAGTTTTAACAAGTTGCTACCAATCCCATTTACCCTATGAATACAATTAACTGTACTCAACGATAGGAAATGAGACAGGGAAATTGCAATAAGAGTTGAAATGCAGCCAGTCATCCACGCAGACATGGTAGAGAGATGGGAAATTATAGGGAGAATAATCTAAGCATGATTCATGTATCATTGTATAGCAACTTATTAGCACGATTAGAGAAATGACTTGTAGTCGGTTGAACAATATAGAAATAGGGCAGTGTGGGTATAAATTAACAATGATAACAAACTGATAAAAGCAAACTTGCAGAAACATAGCTTTACAGTGATCGTGACAATCCAGGCTTTGAGGTTACAAAACCTATTGTTTTTTAGTATGGGGATTTGTGAATAAAACTTTGAGCTGAACATGAAATCTTACCCCCCCAAAAAAACTCATAACCTTTGGGCAAGATCATATTTATGTGTATCACAATGGGTTGAAAAGAACATATATTTTTGATTCTACTTCTATGTCTAGCATGCTGATCCAAGTACTTCACGTCTATGGAAATCAGATTGTATCTTTGGTGCCATCATTGAAGACTTCCATTTTTACCATGCTGCAAAATTATTCAAGAGTTTCTGGTTACCATGACAATGTCTATGACTAATAATGGCCCAACATGCCATATGATAATAATGGACATTGATTTTAGCCTTTAAAAAAAAGCACCATCATTTTTATGTAGATGCACTGAATCAACATTTAAAAAAAGCATCATCCATGTTTTTTTTGTTTTTTTTTGTGTTCTTTTTCAAAGGAATATTTAAAAAAAAAAAAAAATGTTTAATTATCTGACTATGACTTTACTCCTTTGAGTGAGCAAATTATTGAATATCATAATGGGATCTTTCACCTATACCCAATTATTGCTTCTTTGAAAGGAAAGGTTTCCCAGCCTACTGATACTGACACTATCTATTCATCTAAGATACATGGTTATGCACCCTAATGTATAAATCACACCTTCAACAAGTTCAACAAGCATGTCACAGACATAGTGATTACATGAACAGATTTATATAGAAACATCTTATATCACATTTTCCATTTGTGTACATCTGTCCACAATAAAATATATGGCAAGATTCGCATGAGCAATCGTGAGCAACCCCTATATGGATCAAGGGAGATAACTACCACAGTAGGATCAGCAGGAAGTAAGTATACATCAACGCTCTGCCAAATTAGATCACCCCCCTAGGTGTTAAATCAAAACAAATAAATAAAGATAATAATAATTCAGTGTTATTCAAGAACTCAAACATTGAAATGCTCGTTGAGAAATCTGGTGTTGATAACATAGTGATAAAGTGAGACATACCTTTCCTATAAAAGCATTAAATGAAGCATAAAACAATAAGTGTATCTCACATTTTCGTAACTAACACCCCTATTCATAGAGTAATCTTCCCCCAATTAACAAAAAAAATGTGTAATGCCGAGAGAGATATAGTCCATGTTGAAAAAGAAGGGTCAGTTTGAGCAAGGGTAAAGATGAAATATAAATCTGTGATATCTTTAGAATTTGAGAAAGTTGGAAAAGCAATTGAAATGAAAAAGAAGAGAATTGTATGATGGGGTTAGTTTCAGCATGGCAAGCAAATTTCTTTTAGCATGTGTGATATTGCTGGTGGATTGATATCACGCTGCTTTCAAGAAGCTGGGGAAGCTTGATATGAGGTGAACACTTTTGTGCTACGAGATACATGAGGTTGGCAAATATGAAAAAAAGTACAAAAGTAAGTTCGTTCTTCTACTGATAGTTTTAGATCAAGAAAGATTGGATGTTATTTGCCACTAAATTCCAACATCAACCACCTGAGGCCGAAGCTCTGAGAATGGTAATAATCTCAGCAGGTGAACAAATTAATTAAAGGGCCAGTAGCCTTTTTGGGAGGTATAAATTTAGATTTATATTATTTCAATGAAGAATTTCAAATGACTACAAACTCCAGGTACTCAAGACTTGCAGATGCACTGGAAGAAGAATGCCACCAGATTCCTGAAGTGGAATTTCAAAATAGAAAGCTTTCAAGAAAATATTTTTGGTCCTTAGTTGTTGCCAACTCTTGCCAACAATTCTTCATAAAGTTGCCAGGTCAGACCGACATGTCTTCTGATATTGATTAAGTGGTCAATCATTTTAAACCAACACTGACCTTTCATCTGTGGTCGGTGGAGTCTGAATTGTCTGGATGGCTGACCAACAGATCTTCCACTGCCAATAATGGCCATAGTCCCTTTCTGGTTGGTTGTCTGAGTAGGAAGTTTGTCTGGAGCACTCTTTCAAGTGATTGAATGCCAGATAATGTGATAGGTCCAAGTGACCATGACACAAACCGACCATGTCAAACAGAGATTCATCTGCACTTTATTTATTATTGACCCTATTTAAAGGCAATCTTGATTTACATTTTGGTTTATTTTAAACATATTCATTACAATATGATTGGGCAAAAAATTATTTAATTTAATGTAACTGGATATTTTATTAATCTATTATTTTAAACATCAGAATTTCTGAAATATTTTATATATTTATATAGATATGTTGTCTATATGTCAATCGATTACACTATTGTATTTTCTTCCCGTATTGTTTTGAATGGGTTCATGTATATACAGATTCTCCAACTGATGATTACTTCATAACCTCCAAGTGTCATAAAATAATACACAAAAATGTTCCATCAATAAATATAAGATGAGAATTGGTTTCACTTTAAATTTATTCTCATACATTACTATCGGGGAAAACATATTTTTGATGAAATCTTAAAAGTACTACCAGTTGCTACTAATAACACAACATGCAATGAGTGGTTGTCACGTGACACAAAGCCCCATTACCGCGGGTATATGATCGATGATGTGCAGCATGCCCTCGGTGCCACCATTTCAGACCCAGGTTATCAAGTCTGTCATCTCCTCTTAATAACATGCTACACAACTAGGTTCTGTGTACGCCAGGAAGGCCAGTCTACTAGTCAATGATGGCCAATCTTGATGTCAATATGAAGCTCTAATCAAGGGGTATGATCATGTACGGCCTAAGAGTTGTTGATTTCTGCATCTTGCCGTACAAGCCCTGTAAATTATTATAACTCAATATCTCAAGGTACCAGGATATTCTAGGTCATAAAAGTTTCGGTCCTGTTCCACAGAACAATTGTAGAGCAATGAGAGTTGAATAGTTCTATATACATATTCCTGTATAGCAAGTTAAAACTCTCATAGTGCTACAACCCTTCTGTGAAGGTGGATTCAGATCCTCAAGCTTACATAAGAACATGGAGACGCAATGTATTGATGTTTATTACTAGTTAGGAAATACTTGATTGTACTAGTTGTGAGTTTGATGCCCTCCCTACCAAGTACCATAGATCAATAGCAAGACGGTAAATGGATGTTATGCCATTTCTTTTCTCCCAGAGTATTTCAGGATATAGCACGACCTGCTAATTGTGGGAGGAGAGCCAGAAGCAACCAGGTAGCCATAAAACAAATATATTTACCCAATGTCTGCGAAACTAACTTTTAAAAACCTTAACTAAGCTCTAATAATGATTGTAAAATATGACAAATTAAAATGTTCTACTCCTGTATTGAATTATCTTATTGAAATCAGTAATATCTGATTTTTTTAAAAACACATGCTATGCTTCCATTGATCATAAATAATGATTCAAATAATGACAGGTCTAAATTTCTACAAGCACTTAGAATAACGCCTTGTGAGATATGGCTAAGGGCATGATGGGTACCAGTGCTATGGGCATGATGGGTACCAGTGCCCTTTGCATCCATGGGGAAGTGTTGTAGCTGTGAGCCAAGAAACTAAGTGAAGACATCAACACATGAATGAGACGTAAACCCCATCACCGACCCTTCGGCAATGTCAGCCGATACACATTTGGAAATAATTTCATTGTATTAAAAAATAAATAAATTCAAACACCTGCAAATGTCCTACTGTTCAAACGTACAAAGCCTTTGCTTGTTTACAATGAAGACGTACGAGGATTACATGACTTTGATGGTTACGCCAGAACCAGTATTGTGGTCATCAATACCACTGGTGGTCCATAAAGTGGGGCATTTTTACAGCCAATCGTAGAATATTGTGAGCTTTTCTTGCAGAGAAGTGATTCCCAGATAACATGAATAACACTTAACATGTTCGATGGCAGCAGAATTTCATTTTGAAATTCATTAGAAAGTCAAGAAATTTAGAGCCAAAGTGGGAACCATAACTGTCTTTCAATAGATTTTCAATTATTACCCATAAATGTACGCATTTTAAATCAGGCCTACATTTCACAAGCAGAATCAAAGGCAACAGCCTACCGACTAGCTTATTAGGAATTTGAACTTGAAGAATTATTCAAGAACACTACATTTTAAAGGGATTTAAAATAATAAGCTACTTACTAGTATCTGAATCTGTGATACAACAAAGAGTGCAATATGGAGAGAACATTGTATTACATAAATTTAAGCAGATACATGAACCTCTTTGATGTATGTCTGCAGAATAATGTTGATACTCTTGAATTAATTTCACATATTTAAAAAAAATAAAAATTCTTAGCAATCATCAGTACAAAGAAGTCAGATCTTTTCTAGCATATTTGCAACATCTTATAAACACATCCACACTGAAAAATTCAAGATGCCATCATGTAAAAGCAGTGGGATATCAAATTCAAACTGCTCCGGGCAGCAAGCTGTCAATCATATGAGACTTAACTTGAATCCCATCTCTTTCAAGTCTCGATTTTAAAATATTTTTTTTATGAACATTTTCTTAATTTTATATATTTTTTTATATAAATATGACAACTCATGTATGCAATGTACAAACTCATTACAACCTGTGTATATTTCGTGCATATTTTGTGTACATTTCGTGTACATTTTGTGTATATTTTGTGTACATTTCATCATGTATGTGTCATGACCATGTTCTGCAATACTGCCACAAGCAACAGCAAGCTATCAAGGCAAGATCGACATAATTATTCTATTATCCCACATCAAATCAGTGTTGTATCTCGGCCAATCCTTGCGGCACAGTGACATCCGTTATCTGGCGACACTCTTTGTCACACTCAATAACTACTGTGTACTCGTTTTCAGTACAAGACAATAATAATCGTTATAATAAACAATATAATCATGTGTGAAACTTCCTATTACGACCTCACAATATTTGTGCAATAATTTCACGAATGCTGTCTAATAGGTTAGAACTACAACGGTATTAAAACGACATATATGTAGATCTATATATTGTGCTTTGTTATGATGAATTGACAAGTATTTATGACGTACCATATGGTAATGTGAAACTAAACAACCAAATGTAAGATACTATCTATATCTGTAATGTGAACATGTAGTTTCACATAGATACTTTTTTAAAATTCAGATGCCATCATGTGAAAGCAATGAGATATCAAATTCAAACTGTAGATCTGGAGATCGTCTTTTACTTGTAATCCAGATAATGTTTTTTTCTTCAATATGATCTAACTTTTTTTCTTAGATTTTATCAAAATAACTGGATTTATAGTTCATATCTGGATATTCTTTTCAAATTTCAATCAAAACATTTTACTTCACTGACACAAAGGTAAAATAAGACAAATTTCAACCAATCATAATTTATTTTTATTTTGATTGTATGATACCGGGTTATACTAATTTTTCATTATTCTAATAAAACTTGCCATTTACCATGTAATGTGTTTAAAATTGTAAATACTGATTTAACTATGATAGTCAATAGGAAAAGACATTTATTAATATATCTTAAAGCATCTTTTAACTAAAATCACTAATGAATACTGAATGAATGAATGAATTAGTGCTTTACGTCACATATGCGACAAGAATGCATGGCATAAACTGGTAAAGATGTCAAAGAACCACGAAATGAACATTTTCTTTTATCCGTGCGTCACACCCTGTGTGAAGTAGATACATTATATTCATGTTCTTTTGTGTAAGTAATCTCGATCAACACAAGCTCGCAGACATGCAGCGACGTCGGAACACGTGTTAGACATTGCCGTGAAACAAGTGGCTGAATGAATGAGACGTTCCACCCTTCATGACCTTTACTGAGCATCCACAATCTGAATCCTTTCCCAGGCGTACCACGCAACTGGCCGGGTCGTCACGTAAACGTACTGTTGACTTGTTGCGCAGTGGCTGTGGATCAGGAGACAGTCTACTACTTGTAATCCACTGCTGGTCGACACACAACAGGTAGGTCTGTACAGTCAGACACACACAGAGAAGCATCCTAGAAGCAGATGTTCCTTGGCCCTGGATGTTTAGGAGGTGAGGATGAAGGCTATAAACCTCTGTGACCCATCTATTCCGCGTCTATTCCACTTCCGCATCCAGCTTCCGATGACCTCTGTGCAGTCTGTGTCATCGACTGACTCAGCGAGAACACAATATACAGGAGGAACCACTACCATTCTCTCTCCTCCTCCCCTAATTCCCCCTACCTCCCTCCAATATAAATGTGTTTGCAATACCAGGCATTGTCTGACAATATATATGTACATATAAACAAGTGTGCATCAGGAGTTGACTTATTCCAGTGCCTTCTGTCTTCACATCTGTCTTCACACACATCTGCATGTGTGTTTCATCAGACATTCTCTGAACATTATCAGACATCTTCAGAACAATGTCAGACATATTCAAAACATTGTGGAATGTTTTCTGAACATTATCAGACTTATTCTGAACAGTGTGTGACATTTCTTGTCAGGGCATTGTCAGAAGGATCTAGGACACATCTCTCTGGTATTAAAATCTAATATTTTTAACATTGTATGCTACATGGCTATGTTCAGTGTTGCATGGTTTTGACCTGTCATAAGCAATATTAGAGATGAAATTGATAGCCACGGTTGGTCTGAACAAGAACTGGGCTGACGTTGTTTTCACTCATGTATTGTGATCATGATGATGAAGCTGAAATCTGACACACTTCTCACATATATCCTCATAATCAATATTCTGAGCATGTTGACAATGAATCACAATCTGAGTAAACTTCATAAATGTTTTCTGGAAAAAACATACAAATGGTTGTCTCCAACCAGTAGCACAAAACTTTGTATATCTTGATAAATTTCCAAATTTGTTGTCACAGAAAAATCCTCTGTTCACCCAGCACAGAATGGGTACTAGGTAGAATGAAATTGACATGTAATGTGAATGTTCTTCTAGTGGCTTGGACAGCAGCTTGTGTTGTATACTCCCCAGAGCATTGAGAAGGAAAATTACAGCACACTGATCCATTGACCTCGGTAATAAGGTAGTGCTGAGCACACTTTCAAGTGAGTAAAGGATTTGGTACAAGATAAATGTGCACACTATTATTATTTTATTATTAGATCTGTTTGGTTATGTCTGATTTACTATGATTGCTAGTAGTTAGTATAATATAAGCTCAAGTAGATATAATTCGAGGTCACAAACCTTTTTTAGCACAATTTCATTCTCAACTCTTAATGTTTTCTTCACAAATCTCCACATACAATTTATGTTACATGTCCATGAAATAATACCAAATGCACAATTAGAAAATAGAGAAAAGAAATTTAAAACTTACCTAAATGATCCTAGTCTTCTTCCTCTTGGCACAAGGCAGAATGTGGAATTAAATAATAACTTCTTATAATCATATCTGAAAGAAAGAATATAGAAATAGTACAGAAACAAGATTCAGATTATTGATATTAGCGTGCCTTTAAGACACAATTTAGTACATAACAGAGTCATCAATATTTGATCACCTCGTCAGTACTTAGTGCAGTACTTGATATAATTGATCCCCCTAGGGGCACAGCCTAGCCAGACTGTAAAAGATTGGGTACATTTATTGGGATTATAGCCTTGTGGCTTGTATGTGCTTGTTAGAGTATTGGGTAGGCAATCATCTGCAACTTAACGCATGCTTGGGGCCAGTTTCACCAAAAAATGTATATAGTACCACAATTATCATAAGTTGATACAATACACTATTTGGATGGCAAGGAATTACTGTATGTTCTGCAATTGTTTCGTGAAACTGGCCCCTAATAATGAAGTAGAACATATATATACGAGGAGATGGAATGTCTTGGGAGAGTAGTGGGGGTGGGGGTGGGGATGGATGAGGGTAATGGTGGTGTTATCTGTGGGGAATGCCATTTGTTTTGAATACAATTAAACAATATATTATGAAATAATATACCATAGCCCATAACGTTGCCACTATTAACACTCATCTGTTCATTAACAGACGCCTCGTCATATTGTTAACACTCATCTGGGACCTGTTCCACAGACCAATCATAGCTCTACGAGAGCCATAACTCATATATGCTAACATGAGTTATAACTCTTGTAGCACTACAATTGTTGCACAGAACGGGGCCTGCTCATTAACAGATAGAATGTCATATGACGTCGACAACAGCAGAATTCCATCGCTGCACAATTAACTCCTTGAAACCTCCCCTTTCCCCTTCCTCCTTCTTTCTCTCTGCCACTCTTACTGCAAGTATTCTCTGCTTATGACACCTTTAACCATCTCCATGCTGGATGCAACTGGGAATGCCCTATAGAGGTGTGGAAGCGACTAATCCAGCAGGGAGATGGTTAACTACAGGCTGCCACACACATTTTTCTGATTGTCTAAATATTTTGGGACTAAACATCACACCCAAATCTTGCTGCTGTCTGTCTACCATGTTGTATTGGGCACCATAAGGAGTATCGGTTTCTGCCATCAGAGTTGCTGAAGGCTACATGGAGATGCCGACATCTACCGGAACAGTAGAAGAAATGCACTGCTCTGGTATTCAGACAATTCATAGGTTATCTGATTGTCTACACTATTGTTTTTATTTATTTTTATTTTTATTTTTATTTTTAATTGGGATTTGGAGTCGCCTTCAAGATTTTAGGGCAGGAGGAAACCAGCAACATCCATAGCGCTGAATGTTGCAGTAAATCTGCGAGCACCGGCTGGTACTGACAAGACCAGGGATGATAACTGCATTGCCACTCTACTCTACACTATTGAACAAACAATAAAATTGAATGCATCACATGGAGATCATCATGTTCTGCATTTTCATTTAGTTCACGGAATAGACAGAACTAACAATAGCAACTGTGAACAATATTACAATTATTGTTTAAGTATTTTGCATATTGATATATTGTCTTCATACAAATTTACTGGAATCCATTGAATGTGATTGATTTTTCAAGCATTTTGTTATACATTTTATCATTATTTATGATTGATTTTCAAGAATCATCTCATTATTAAATAAATTAGTTTGATTTTCAAGCATTGTTTGAAGTCATATCATGGCAAGACAAGTGGGCAAAGTACCTTGTTCAACAGTCCTACAATGCTCACAACCAGACCATTATTCAGTATTCATGAATATATACGTCACGTATCATGAATATATACATCATGCATCATGAATATATACATCATGTATCATGAATATATACATCATGTATCATGAATATATACGTCCTGTATCATGAATATATACGTCATGTATCATGAATATATATGTCATGTCGTCATGTATCATGAATATATACGTCATGTATCTGAATATATACGTCATGTATCATGAATATATACGTCATGTATCATGAATATATACGTCATGTATCATGCTCCCCACAACAAAGAACCCAACAAAACTATGACCTCGGCAAACCCATATCTGTCCTTAACTTGTTGGAATCCCTCAATCATCACTCACACTACATGTTGAAATGTTACAGCTAATACATGTAAAATAACAATGACTGCCTGGCCCACAGACACCCAGCTCTGTCTGAGTGTGCGAGGAAATCTGTCCAGACCCGGCCATAAACCACCACACCAGTCTACAGGCCTGCGTTTCACGAAAGGTGCAGTCTTGGCGTAAATTAAGGTTTACAGCACTTCCTGCTATAGTAAAAGCACGTCATATATCCTGAGTTAAGCCTGGACTACAATATTACCCTTTGGTACACCGGGCGTTAACCGGTTTACGTCACTTCCTGCTACAATAAAAGCCTGGGATACATCCGGATTTACACCAGCCCCTTTCATGAAGAACGGGACTGGTGGATATATAGTTCTGTACTACCACTCTGAGGTTGCAATTACAGTCCCATCCAGCATGGATGGCACACAGATGAAATACAACTTGCAGAAATGTCTTGAGTGAACGGTAGTAAAACTAGTCACTGTATAAGAGGGGAGTGATCCTCCACAGGTGTGGTGATCAAAGAAGTGATCATTTGAGGACATCATTAACCAAACACTACTAAGTCTCACACTCACAGGGTTGAAGGAAATCATTTTCATTCCAATCCTACTTGATTTGAATAATACAACACCCAAAACGAGCCAAAGAAGATCTTTACTTTATACTAATAAATTATAAAATAATTATCTGAAAATCTTTACTTGTACCGTATATAGAATCATTTATAAAAAAAAATTTTAAAAATCTTTACTTACCGGTAAATAAATTCTAAAACAAATCTGAAAATCTTTACCGTACTTTATATTAATAAATTATAAAATAATTATCTGAACATCTTTACTTACCGTATATACCTGTAAATTATTAATTCTTTGAAATCTGAAAATCTTTACTTTTAAAAATTATTAAAATATTTACTTATAAATATATAAATAGATCTTGAAGTTGGACAATACTAATTGTATTAGAACAATGCCTGTGATACAGACAGACTATGCCATGAGGATTCTATTGTCAATGAGACCATTGTGTGTAGATTAATACAAATCCCTGCAACAGATGCCAATGACAGTAGGATCTAATGGTGGTAATCTTGTACAATGCGCTGATATTGACAGGAATACACTTGAGTATAGTTGGTGTACTGTACATTACAGGCATACAATCACAGTTTGTTGACATATTTCATGGTCCAAAATATTTTACCTGAAAGTATGTACATTTGATTTATCTTCACGAGTATATTTGGCAACAAGCTACATTTTCTGCATGTCCTACTTGTTTTCAATATTTTATATTCTATGGGTTGTTTTTTAATCTCAAGAAAAAATTTAATTGAAATTACTTACAAATTAAGTGATAAAAATATATACATGTGATTATAATATAATTGTTACATCAAATTCACTACTGTGGTCTGATTAAAATAAGATATGAAAAACAATTTGAAATTATTTACAGATTGCCCAATTTTTCTAGAATAATTTTTACGTTTTTTTTTATATATATATATAAATTACATGTGATTATATATTTGTTGCATCAGACTCACCACTACAGTCTGAATTAATTAATATTTGGAAACCATTTGAACATTTAGTACAAAAAGAATGGACATCAATGATGACCTTCGCAGAAAACTGAAGGAAGTATTCCAGCCACACAGGACCACTACCAAAGTACCATGCTACCAGCAGTCTCCTGTTGCTGTTTATGATCATTGACATGAGGCAAAAAGCTGACCCTCATTGACATGAGGCAAAAAGCTGACCCTCATTGACAGGAGGCAAAAAGCTGACCCAGGAGCATTGGGAACTCCATGGCAGTAGCAGAATGTGGACCAAGCAATGCCATCTGGTTCCAATAAGAGGACAGCCCCTTACACCTCTGTGTTACTGTAAGACCTGGTAGTCTGTGGTGCTGGACTTGCACCACACACAAAGGCCTTGAGTGAGTGAGCAAAAGGAACTGAGCAGTAACGGATGAGGCAAAAGAAACAGAGGTAAATTGCCCAGGGTCTACCTCCTGACAACAGATTCCAGATGTAGAAGTGAGAGACCATGGTGGATGCCTGGCCTTCATGTGTGTGTGTGTGAGTGTGTGTGTGTGTGTGTGTGTGTGTGTGTGTGTGTGTGTGAGAGAGAGACAGAGAGAGAGAGCAAGTGAGTGAGTGAATGAGTTAGTGAATGAGTGACGGGGAATGTGTTTGTGTGTGCATGCATGCATGTGTGTGTGTGTGTATGTATGTGTCTGTGTGTGTCTATATTCATGTGTGTATGTGTATGTATGTGTGTGTGTGTGTGTGTGTGTGTGTGTGTGTGTCTAGCAGCCATGTCTGTACTAATATGTAAGATGTCTGAGTGCACGCATATGTGTATGCATGTGCGTAAACCAGGTATGTGTGTATGTGTGTGTATGTGTGTACATTAGTTGTGGATAAGCATGCTCATGTTTTGTGTGTGTGTGTGTGTGTGTGCGTGTGCGTGTGCGTGTGTGCGTGTGCGTGTGTGCGTGTGCGTGTGTGTGTGTCTGTGCATGTGCGCCCATACTGGGCATATGTGTGCATGTCTGTGTTTTGTACATTAGGGTAGAAGATTGATTTTACAAACCACCTGTTCCACAATCAGTCATGGAACACAAGCATGTCACTTCACTGGACACAAAGTGTTTCAGTCCTCATGGACTGAGGGAGAAACAGGGGAGAAAGTCAAATGTGATATTTCTCCGGGGTTAAATTTGGCATTATGAAACCACATCAAGTGAAACCAGAAATGGAAATCCATACAAAGAAATGTCTACCTTCAAATATTTCACTTCCAGATGGAGACGACCAAAATAGCAATGATGACCACTTGCTGTATATGACGGAGTTTGAGCTTGTGATAAATATTAAATAGCTGACATCTCTGTCTGTCCGTGACTGATAATATTTAAGTATTCATAAAAGCATTTGCTCAACCATCATATTTGAAAATTATTTAGAGACCAATTGGTGGCAATCATCATCCAAAAACAAGTTCATCAGTTCAACCAAATTAAATATCCATAAAAATAGCTCATGAGAGTTCAACAAAGACATCACCAAGATGAATTTGTCATACTGACTCTTGGCTGATCAACTGATACAAAAGAAACAATCACAATAATATTTTTTCATACAGAAGTGAAAAGAAATCTGAACGACATCTGACGAACATCTGAAGGACCACACATCATTCTTCAACATACCTCCTTCTATCCCCTGCTGCTGGTCAGTGTCAGGGGTCAGTGCCAGGGATTCGGGGGGTCAAGCCCGCACCTAAGGTGACATATCACTTAGCTCCTCACACTGTCACAAGTGTGGAGCTCTTCCCCATGTGGCATCCGACAGTTTCATTCTGAAGGACTGTCATCACTGTTATTTTTATTGCTGGACAACAATAAACAGTGAGGTTTATAGCCCCGATTGTCCAGAATAGTCAGTTAGTGATATGTGGCTTTAATGTCACTTAAAACTGCGTGCTTCAGATGAATTAGCCCTATTTGACAGAGACACACACGAGAGGAAATGTACTCATTCCATTGTAAAGTTACGAGTTGATGTTTTCATTACCTCTGGGGAAAATTACACCGGCAAAGGTTGGGCCTAGATGTCATTGCAGTCAATGGTTATTTGTAACTTTGATGAATCACTTGAGAAAGAAAGTGAGGACGCACTTGATCCATTGGCCAAGGTAATAACATAGCACGATCAAGCATAGATTTAGCGCATTATAAAAGTGCACATTATAATATTATTGAATCCAAAGAAACCTAACAGTGTCCATTATACAACACATTACCCACTATTGATTGCTGTAAATAAACGTATTTTCCAAATTAATCTGTCATACAATTTACATCAAAATATATAGCAAGAAATAGGAAGATGTTTAATGCACCCCTAGGAAGTGACTGGAGTGTTGTGTTCCTAGTAGGATAAAAGTAGCATTGGAATATGAACATTCCATTCTGTACTGTGTCATGGAATGCCTATTACTTCCTTTTAATAGTTTTGATACTAAAATCACTATAGCATATGATTGCTAAAAGATACAAACCAAGGCCATGCGTGAAACATGGTGTATTAATGATAATCTGTGTTCAATAAGGCATCTCTGATTGCTTCCAGGAGGATGAAGCTTAAGTGAAACGTATTGGTATTGAAGACGTTACTTTTCTGGACCCAATATACATATGCTGTATTAAAAGATACTCCAAGATGCCCTATAAGAAGCCCATCAGTACATCTTTCAGAAATGTGACCCAATATACATGTACAAGCTTCATCATGCCCTATAAGAAAGCCATCAGAAACATGGCCAATTATATATGTGCTATGTCAGAAAAAGCTCATACATGCGTTAAAGAATCCCATCTTTCAGAAATGTGACTCAATATACATGTGCTATGTTAGAAGCTCCAACACGGCCAATAGGAATACCACGAGAACATCCATGAGAATGAATGGTGACCTAGTATAATCAGACTGGGCAGTCACAATGCAATCTGCTCCAGACACGGCCAGTGTTCTTCTCTCAGTGCTGTTGGACATAGACACTATGACAGTTCAATTAGATCCTGTCAGATGTCGCTGTGCTTGTCTGCTAGCACATCTACCTCCATGGCATGTCCAGCTATAGTACCACTGACAGACAATACCAGATAGACCAGGCAGAGAGATACACAGACAGACAGACAGACAGACAGACAGACAAACAAACAGACAGACAAGACACAGATAGAGACTACTCAGAACTCAGAAACACTACTCAGAAATCAACTACCTCCATAGCATGTCCAACCGATATCAGATAGACAAGACCAGACAGACAGACAGACAGACAGACAGACAGATAGACAGGATAGACACAGAGACTTGTGTCTCATAACCCTATGCAGAAGTCAAATTTAAAGTTTCTTAACGTAAAGATCAGAACACCCATTACATCTTGAAGGTACTATCATTGATATTTTGACTGCCGGAATGCTGGGCAAGGTCATATTGAGTATGCCTAAATGAGTTTCGATGAAGACATAAATCAATTTCTCGCTTAATACCAGAAACCATAAATATCTCATGGTGGTTTAATTCTCATACACGCACGTAAAACATGTTGAGATACATACACATGTCATGCGATATTTCTACCAAATTAATCTGTAATCTACCAAACAACCTACACAGTGGGTTCTGACCAGATTCCGTCAACTGCCACAGATCATACAGCATGCATGTAAAGCATATTGTGGTATACACATGCCATGATATTTGCCAGCCATAGTTACATTATGCCAGACAATAACCAACACATCATTATTGAAGTCTCTGTAATCCACCCATTAGCCTACACTGTGCTTCCAACCCAGACTCTCCTACACGAAAATGGTGTAGCTCTAATGTAACCTCAGCAATGCTGTAGTCTATGGCTAAGGTTAGAGTTAACATTACCTCAGAGTTATAGCCCTTCCCCCGGGCGGGGGGGGGGGGGGGGGGGGGGGGGGGGGGGGGGGGGGGGGGGGGGGGGGGGGGGGGGGGGGGGGGGGGGG
>JAUTBT010030471.1:8559-18966 GCA_032361225.1 Lepetodrilus schrolli | reverse complement strand
TAAATAACACAAATAACACTACATACCATGTAAACTACATACCACACATACCACGTAAACTACATACAACACATACCACGTAAACTACATACCACACATACCGCGTAAACTACATACAACACATACCACGTAAACTACATACCACACATACCACGTAAACTACATACCGAGTCGGGATCCATTGCTTTGACAGAAAGTATGGAACCACCAATAGGGAAGCAGGTCGAGATGGATTTTGAATACAATGAAGAAGTGAACACTGGGGGCTTTGTATTGGTCGAAACAGTGATTATAACATCAGAAGACGCTCGTGCTAGCGGATCGCCAGTGATGTAGGCAGCAACTGTCAACTGCAATCAAAAGTCAAACAATGATTTTAGATTAGACCTTATAATAATAATCTTGATAAGTAATAATTATTTGTTGACAAACGAAAATAAATGTACAAGCGTAATATCACAATCAGAGAGCGCACAATTGCAAGGAGTAATTTTGTAAGATTCTTACCATATATTATTCACTATACGTGGTGGATATATCTACTGTATAATAACGATTCGATAATCAACAGTGTTGATTACCTCTTTTTTGTCCGTTTCTTGTGCTTAGGTGAAATGTACACGTTTTCGATTACATCAGTGCGAGTTTCCCCCGACTGGCCACTGTCCACATACACCAAACTTTTGAAATGTCTTACTCACTTGAAATTATTTGCAATGATGTAAATTTATATGCTTTTGCTACCCATTAAATTATTTGCATTATAAAAATTAAGTGGCTTCACGTATTATCTTCTAAATGACATACTCAAAGGTATGTTTTGCTGTCGGAATATACTACAACAATACGCGAACAACCTTGATGTCACAGGCGGATGAATACGCAATAGCTGATTAAGGTCGCCCTCTCGATGAAGCTGTTTGTTGGTATTTTTCAATGGTTTATTACATTAAAATGTTAATATCGAATAATTAGAATAACCCACGAGATAGGAGTGATTACGGAAAATATGTCCCTCGTGAAATTAATGTTCAAAGAACCTCCTGAAGCTCGGAACTGTGAATATTAATTTCACTCGGGACATATTTTCCGTAATCACTCGTATCTCGTGGGTTATTTTCTAATTAATATATTCATCTGCTCGTAACTGTACCTTAAATAGAGACATCTGTGGGGTGAGTGGCTTGAGCAAGGATATGCTGCCAAAAGCCGAGTCAATTTGGAAGTAGTCTGCTGGATATTGCCAAATTATCTCGTAAGTTATCTGTGCCTTGAAATAACGAAATGAAACAGAATAGGAAACATGTAGCAGATATCGAGAACAAATAGCCTTGCCCATATCACGTAAAGATGGTATTCCTCCGTTACATTTTCCTGGTGCATAACGACATGCAAACTACACACCATGTCTATACCGATGGGAACGGAAATGGTGGATCCATTGATATCTCAACGAGATCGATCGACAGCACGTACACTTATGCTGCACGACCTGCGTGTATACATCCATGATCAGCAATGTTCGAACTTGAACAATGCCCACGTGTTAATAGTGAGATTTATTAACATACGTACGCCCGGTGGTGCTTGGGCAATGACGTTGGTAATCGTGACGTTTACAGGTGAATTCATGACAACGTTAGCATTGATCTTTTTCAAGGCAAACACTGGAAGGACCAATGGTGGTATTGTAATTGTGACTCTTGCTGTTGTCTTGGCTCCAAAACGGTCCACAGCAGATACAACCATCTGAAATTACCACAATTACAATTATAATTCATTTTAAGTTTTCTTGAAAAATTTATTATTAAATGATTAATTAAACAAGGAATGACTATTAATTTTGTCATAGAATTTAGTATTTTTAAAGTAAAGATTGCTTAGGCTCTATAAGAAGAGTAAATTCAATCAAATTAATTAAGGAGAAATACATGTTTGTATTTAATGCATTGACACATAATCTTACGTATATGAACATATTATCTCAGTAAATACCGTTTTGAATGAAAAACAATGAAACAACTTAAATTTCTTACTTTGTACCCACCCCCTAACCAAGACTTTTAATTGTGAAAATTCTGAATGTTTGCACCATTAATCAAATAATGAGTGTATATACATTTAGCCATCACCAACTATTTGGAGTAAATATTAGTTCATATATACAGAGGGGCGGCATCAGAACAGGCAAAACGGATACATTTTCACGTGCTCATTATTTTCTTCACACACCCACGCACTTACTGAGTAGACGACAGGTGAGGCCGGGTTTGCTTTGTGATCCTTGAAGATGTTGGCCCTAGTCATCACCTGACCCCCGACTGGATTCAAGTAGAAGTAGGTCATCGCTCCTGGTGATGAGCTGATTACCGCGTATGTTATGGAATCCTAAATAAAATAACAGCACAGAATCAGACATTGCAAATCTTAAATTACGAAAATCAGGGTAATTTGTCATCCATGCGGATTTCGTGTAAATATCTTAAATTGGGGTTTAGAGCCGCTTTCAAGATGTTTTCACTTATATTAGGGCTTATCAGTTTATGGCAGAAGGAAACCTGTAACATCCGAACATTGATGCCGGGCTTCCGGGACGGGATTTGAAGTCCAAACGTTCTACCATTGCGCTACCACCTGCTCCTGTGTCTCATACATAAACACGCTGGGCAGTGTGTTCAGAGAGTTTGGAGTTTAAAATCACAATTGTCTTTCTGAATATATTAAAAACGTTAAAAGTGACATTGCAACATTATACAACTTTAAATTTGATTTGTGTCTGGCTCTCTAAGACCAACATCTAACAAAGATTTTGTTCAGCTGGCCATTAGTGGACTACTTGTTTGAAGATGAATGAAGATGCTAAAGAGCAGAGTTAAAGAAATGTCATTGGGACAAACATTAAATGGGAAATGTATCAACTATGGGGTCGTTCCGTGTCAAATCACCCCAACAAATGTAAAAAGTAAACTGTACCCCCTTCGATTTTGACGAATGAGACCTAATAAGTAATATATGATCAGACTGATGAAAAGAGGATGACTTTCTGTTTGAATCATCTTTTGGAAGTTACTATGTAGCCTCAGAACTTATCCATAAACATAATCCATAAATGTTAAGTGCAAAGACACTGATTTTCAGCCTCATGTGTGGATATTTGACTTGATTTTACAGGCTTATAAAAGATATTATACCTCCAATTTTTTTTATTGTGTAGAAAACATGTTGGGCTAAATCTTTTTCATGATAGGTCATCTCAAGGTCACGCGGGCCACAAGGTCAATTTCAAGGTCAAAAGGTCATCACTCTTTAAAACACTCCTATGTCCTATGTCCTATATCCTTGTGGAATTCCCATTCCAGAAATACTTATTTCAGCAATTTTGACATATCAGTTATGGTGATTTGAATAATGGCGGCCAAAATAAGCATATAAACCAAATTTCAGCAAAATCAAAGGAGGTATGGTTTGACACGGAATGACCCTATGGTAGCTTCACGTATAATATTCCATGGCCACAGTTGATGTTCCATTCTAAAGAACCAGTAACTTGGTAAGTCTCACCCCATTGGGATCTACAGCGGCTAGACGTGTCAACTCCACACCAGCTGCTGTGGACCGACTGCACGGGACCTGGATATTGGCGCTGGGGAATGTAGGGGGCAGGTTCTTGCTAGGATCTTGATTGATGGTTCTCCTCACTAATACCGTCAACGTAGCTTGCACTGTGTTTGTGGGCCAGGCGCTGTCATAGCAGCTCAATTTAACCTGTGATATCCGTCATGAAATAATAACTGTTGTTAAAGTAGAACGTATTAATATTCCATTGTCGAGTCATTATGAAATCACAAATATGAAAACATTCTCAGACGATGTCACATACATTTAATATGATGACAGGAAAACATGGCTGGTGCTCTCAATTCTCCCCAAACCAAGCAGAACTATGTACACTGCAAATTATCCTATGGTGGGTTTTCGTGAATGAAAATTGAACAGATTTTGAATGGATTGGTCTTGTCTCCAGAAATAGCAATGGCAACGATCGTCAGGGTTCCATAATAAGCCAGCTCCAAGTTGCGAATCCGCACAGAATACGGGTGCGCATGTACAAGGTGAAAGCACATGAAGAAACAACTGTCTGAGGGTCTATAGTGCTAATAATGCTGTTTATCATATATTTTATACTTATTTGTTAAAACCACTGTAAAGTATTCTTTTGTTTGTGATAACCATTTTAATAGCATTATACTATATAATAATGTGCTTTCAACTTTGCTTCTTTCGATTACGGGATGGAAATATAACTAATATACACATCTCACACAGTACAGTCATCGCTGATATCTCATAAAATGGCATGGACAGTTGAATTATGAAACTGTGTATACTCCAAAGAGTAGTTCTAAATTCACTCACGGTGTACGATGTGGATGCCCTGCTGTCAACAGTCAAAGGGATGTTCACGGAGACATCAGTGGTACCCGGCCCCGTCTTGAAGAATGCTCGGCCCAGTCCGTCTCCGATAACGTCACACTTCAGCGTTCCCTGTCAATTGTGAAGTATTGATAATAAATAATATTATATATTGAAAATTGTGTTTCACAGCATTCATGTAAGAAACAATCTGCCTGTGTTTATATGAAAGCTAGCTCTACTACGGCCATTGCTTTTTACTATAATCTTCAAGGGAACTAAGAGTTCGTTTTCATTTGAATGTTGAAACAAACAGTTTCTACAGAAACATAATTATGGCAAAATTCATGTTCCTATAGTTGTCATCATGCGTCAACCCACGGGCTAGTGTATTACTTGTCTTTATGATTACCTGTGGGGCTTTATGCATCATCATCTGTAAGAAAGCATTTCTTTTGGTGACGTGTTTGTCAGTATCCATCTGGGAGTTTTCCCCCACGAAGGTCAAATGAACCAATAAACGTTGGCATACGCTGACACACCTTGCACAGATAAAGAGGCGTAAAGCCCCACGGGTACCATATAGCAGAGTGGTACAGTATTCCTTGTGCTACAAACGATGTGTTGCTGCTGACGGTGACTTGTCGAAGATGTTCAATTACAACGCATATAAGGACATTAATGATATGAGTGTTCAACATACAGTCATTTTATCATAACATTGACGTAGCATTTTGTTTCTTGAAGCCCAGTTGCGGCAATCCTATCACTTTTGCAATGCCATAGTGTTGCAGTAAACCTGTGAGCATCAGATCTTTATGAAGAACCAACGATAATAACGACATTCCATCATCACATAATGTAACTTCATTTTATATAAGTTTCCCGGGATGGGTTCGACTCAGGACCTTTTTATCAGTCCATTCCTCAACTACCCCCCCATTTCCAGCCAGAAATACTTTTCACAAGCAGGTGCTTGTTGAAACATGGCATTAATTAATTGATGTAACGATTTAACTGAAATAAGCAATGGCATCAAAATCAATAACACAGTTCTCACCAGAAGATCTGCGTCAGTCACGAAGTTGTTCTTCACAACGGTGCCCACAATAGCTGTGTCGTCCACCGTGGCTATCAGAGGGTCGCCCTGCACGATTGGCGCCATACCATCACGCTGTACAGTGATCGTCACCGGCAAAAAACTGGAATTTGTATTCGGGTCATCATCCGATGCTTGTACTGTAATCTGAGGACACACCAGAAGCATAGGACCGTCAATGAAAACAGCCATGGAATCATTGGAGTCACACACACACAAAAATGTTAGGTGTCCTGTTCCAGGAGCCTAACACAATCCTATCAGGATGCATGCATGACAATTTTATCTCGGGTGTCCTGCCAGGATCCTGACAGGATTTCGTTAGGATCCTGGAACAGGACGCCTAACCTTTTTTTTGGTAGCTGTGAGTGAGGAAAGCGAAGTTTGTAAACAATGCCTATTGTAAAAGATTGTAAATGTGTTTCTATAGTATAATATGCAAGTCCTTTTTATTACATGCAACCATGTGAATAGCACGCTGCAGTGTTTCCGCCTCAACGAATAGTTTGTGCGTGTGTGCGTGCGTGCGCGTGTGTGTGTGTGAAATGTCCGTGAAATATTACCGTGAAATGACCATGCTTACCTTGGTTGATTAGTACCAGTAATGTTGGTGTTGCAAAAATTAAATTATAATTTTTTTTAAATAGCTCCTTTGACAGAGTGCCTTAAGAACATTGTGTTCATCGAGTCTGAGGCTTTAATACAATATACAATGTACAATATTTCTGGTCACGCGAGCCAATCAGATCTATGGGATTCACTGTAACTTTGCTCACTCAAATTTAAGCATTTCCTACACCTAGCTATATATTTTTATATCAAATATATCAGTATAAAAGTAATGCAAATCCGACGTATGAATACAAGTCACGTGTTGTGGTCATATGAGCCAATCAGATTGCTGGAGTCCAGGGAAATCTTCCCTTGAAATGAAAGTTTTGGTGCATACATCCCCTTGATTGACTAATATGCAAACAAGCTTACAGCGAAGGTTTTGGTTTTGGCGGCGTCTGTGGCTAGGGATTTCTTCATTGTCAGGAGACAGGTGCGTGGATTGATGGTGAAGAACTCGGTGATCTTTGGAGGTGGATTGACAAACGAGCAAGTGAGTATATCCTGGAAAAGAAATGATCATGGCTCAGGTCTCTTCACAATCCTTATATCCACTTCACAACCCTTCCAGTCCCCTTTCAACCTTTCCCAGTCACCTCACAACCCTTTCATGTTAGTCACAATCTCCTCACAACCATTTCAGTCTAAGCACAGCCCTTCCAGTCACCTCACAACCCTTCCAATCAATCCTAATCATTTTTACTAACGTCACAACCATTCCACCCACCTCACAACCATTCCAGTCACCTAATACTACCTCCATTCCAGTCATTACATACATAGTTTCTAGACTTCTCATAACCTGTTTCTGTAAATGTTTCTTTTTTCTATTCTGATATATGGGTATCTCTTTTGCGTAATGAATAGTCTTTGCGGTATTCCGTGTTAGTAAGGGAGGTTGGTCTGGATTGTTAAGTGTCATTCTTTGTAAGTTGCATAGATCGGTATACAGAAATAGGAGCATACTTACACTATCGGGATCCGAGACACGCAGCTCCAAGCACCATGCACTTATATCCACATCTGTCTTGACATTAGCTTGTAGGCTGGACTTCTCAAATGACGGCCCGAATGCGTTCCCCGTCAAGCTGATCAAAACACTGGCTACGGATTGGAGGGTGGGCATGGTTGGAGCTCTGGCAGAAACTAACAGCTGAAAACACGAGTTAATACGTGAGGTAGTGTGGCTTATTGCGATATTGCAGTGGTATTGGTCATAGTGGGAGAGGAAAGTAGTGCACATGTCTGGTACCGATGTAACTGTACTGAGCGTATACAGCCATCCTTACTAACATGTGAATGTAGTCTACACCACTGAGAAGATACTGATCACCCGATGGATTCAATCCCGAACCTAATCAGGTTACTGTGTACACCAATCACGACTCAAAGCTGGGTCCATACGCTAATATGGATAATGTTGTCCTACGCGTACTTCATCTCCAGTTACTAAACATGTATCTGATACTGGTGTATGTGTCATGTGGACCTTTCTTTAATACATCCATATGAACTATGGTCGACAAATGAAGCATAGGCCTACTTACCCTGTATGTCTGAGACTTTTTCGGATCTCCTTTCAGAGAGCTGGCAATGAAGATGTCACCACTTATCTTATCAATGCGGAAGAACGCTGCCTCGGGGTAGATTCCTATCAGCGCGTGCTCTATCTGTTGTTGAAATCAAGAACAATATTTGCATCCATTGCTGATGATAAACCACTGTGGACATCCGCCTGACCATAGCCTTCACAAATGTAGTTCATACTATATATGAGGACTCTTGGACCTTCAGAAGTTATGGTTATTTAACTGACAACGGAGTCTTGCATGACACCTTTTGATATTGGTCCATACATGTATGCTAACTCCCTGATCTCTAGGCCTAGAAGCTCTGCTCGTCATACCAGCGTCAATATATGCACCACACAGATATGACTGTCAGAACTGCTCGGCCTACCTGATCTCTAGACCTAGAAGCTCTGCCCGTCATACCTGCGTCAATCTATGCACCACACAGATATGACTGTCAGAGCTGCTCGGCCTACCTGATCTCTAGGCCTAGATGCTCTGCCTGTCATACCAGCGTCTATCTATGCACCACACAGATATGACTGTCAGAGCTGCTCGGCCTACCTGATCTCATGTTCTGGATGTTACATTACACATTGATCTAATGACAGTTTCTGCTAGTGACATAATCAGCCAATGGATAAAGCCAAATACCTCTAACGAAGAAGACTTACCCCAGATGCAGCACCGGTTGCTTTGACTGTGATGACCTTCTTATTTATTGGATCAAGGGTGGTGACATTAGCAGTGAAGGTAGCACTAGTGAAGGTCAGGGCTGCAGAAGCACTGATTGTTATCACGAGATCAGTAGACTTATATTTGCTTTTATAATAGTTGTTGTCATCCGCTTGGATTTTACACTGAAAGAAACATGATATCGCTTGTAGTTGAAGACATTGGTTGAGGCATCATTAGCAAATAAGGACAATTTAATGATATCATGAAACTGAAGCATACTGTTTAACATTAGGCTAGATAGAGATAATACTGCAGACAGATTCTACAGTACAGTAAGTTGAAAATAGTCTGACTCAAATTATGATAGGAACCCAGTGTTGCTATGGCATATATCCTTCCTCTATTGAGACTATTGATGAAGATATTAAGATAAAACAAAACTGAATCCAAATGTTGTTTTCTGCATTGCGTTGAGAATACAGATATGTTTTTTTTAAAGAAATGTAAAATAAGATAACACCCTTTTAAACAATTATTCCATATATGTAATTATACAATGGCGATAGCACTTAACTGATACTTCCTCGCCTGATTGCGATAGATCCTTAAACCAATTCTTGTGAAGTTTAATTAATGCATAAATCCACGGATATTTTTGCAAAGATAAACAATGCACTCACCCTCATTTGTGCTGTGTTCAATGGTGGCATTTTCATTAGATAGACGGTTCCGGTTTTCCTGTCGATATTGACAGCGGCCTGGCATGCAGCATTACCAATGACTGAATATGTCACAAAGTCCTGCATTGGACAAGAATTATTATTTATTACTATTAATTCAGTAGAGACCAGTCAATACACACATGGTGGTGGTGGTGGTAGTTGATGTAACAATGATGTTAAACATGATATAGCACAGGCTGAAAACCTTGTGATGTCACCTTAGGCAAGTGGCGTAATTCTAAAATGCCTCTGTTCACCCAGCAGAAAATGGGACCTGGTAGGAAGGCATGGTCATGTGAATGAAAACCGTCTAACGCCTTGAACGGTAGATTGGGTTGTATACTCCCCAGGGTGTTGAACAGGAAAATCGGAGCACATTGATCCATTGACCTGGGTACAGCGCTATGAACACACTTTCGACCAGGGATTTGGGGCAAATAATAATATTATTTATTATTATTATAGCATTACCGTTACTGCCTCAACCAACTTGTCCAAGGTTGAGAAAATAAAATGTAATCATTTGATCAGTGATCTTCTTCATACTCTACTAGATACCATTTATATCTCACCCCTTGGTCGGCATCGCTTGCTCCGATTCCGGTTGCGACAATGGCTCCAACATTCATCCCACCCTGGATGCTTCCGGTATAGTTTGTGCCATTGAACATCGGTGAATTAATATTACGTCGGACATTTATTGTTACGTCGACGTTGTTGGAGAGCGAGGGAGTCTTCGAGTCGTACGCGATGATCTTCAGCTGAATGCAAGAAAACACATGATATTTCCAAATGTTTGATGCTGAACCACAAAAGCAGTCATATTGTTGATATTGGTCTAAATTTTACCTTGTATGGTTGAAAAAGATATGTCCATATGATTTCCCCCTACCTCAAAAAATATGCATATTATTGTGCCCCGAAAAAAATGTATGTTTAAAATGGCGGTAACAACACTTGCTCAATAATGGCAGAATGTCATCGAGCAGTTTCTGTCTCAGAACACCCTAACTTACCACCATAAAACATTGTATGTACCCTGCTTCTTGGTTCCACCCTTCTGCCTCCCGACTATTTCTATCTATCTATGTCTTTTTATTCACTTCCGAAATGAAACACGATTGCAATGAATGAGTATTTTTTTAAATAGTTGTCCTTTTTTTTAGTTAATATGTATATTCCCTGAAATGTTCATTAAATATGTACATTATCTGAAATGTTCATTAAATATGTATATTATCTGAAATGTTCATTAAATATGTATATTATCTGAAATGTTCATTAAATATGTATATTATCTGAAATGTTCATT
>JAUTBT010030460.1:0-18967 GCA_032361225.1 Lepetodrilus schrolli | reverse complement strand
CCAAGGAGGGACCAGTCTGCCGAAATCAGCTAAGCTGGAAGGCGACTGTCAAAGCAGTAAACCCCACCACCACCACAGAACAGAACAGAACCTTTATTCACTCAGGCCAATATATACAATATATTACACATACACATACACGGTAATCGCGGACAGGGATTTGCTAGGAAGTTTTTCCTTTTCAAAGAATACATGACAATAGTACAGAATACACTGACATTTTAAAATACACTTATTTACTTGCTCCTAAAAAGAAAACGTAAGCTAAGGATAGATAGTCTAGACAGGTAATACGAGTCTGAACAAATCCTTTACCCATAAAACTAAATCATAACTAATCCGTTACCCATCTTAACAAATCCGTTACCTATCTTGAAAAATATCGAAAAATCAATAATAATCTATAAAATATGGGATTTATTTACGACGAACTGATCTAATTATGTAACTTAATGATTTGTAAAGAGAAACAGAGTACGTACTTATCACTATGACACTAGAATACTTGAAGAAAGACATTATCAACACTATTTAATTTTAAAGAAATCTTAGGCAATTTCAAAGTGATCTGAATGTGCTGTATGGATTGAAATAATATATAATCATATTACCATGTTGATTTTGTTCCCAAATAGCATGCAACATTACCATTTTGGTCCATTTAGTCCTATCAGCACTACGACTCGCAACAAATCCGTTACCGTTGTGAACAAATCCGTTACAGTATCTTAACAAATGATGTACATTAATCTTAAAGAATCATTTTACGCTGTAATATAGTCGACACCCTCTGTTGATATTATAACTGCTGTAGGCTGGCTGACCACCGGTGACGCTGTGGCCATACCTCAGCTGGACTCTGGTGTGGACGGTCCGTGTAGGGACTCAGCCGGAGTGGACTGCGCGGATCTGGACAGCTCTGCTAACATCTGCACAACCTTCAAGGACAGCGCCCAAACACGTGCCATGTGTCCGAGGTTCTGCGGTCTGTGTTCACACGGTAGGTGGTATGTATTTATCACCCAATACTGGCTCCCACGGGAGATAACGTCAGTAGGACAACAATGTTATTCTACTGTAGATAACATTTTACAACTTCACTGATTGGTCAAGAATTACAAATTTGCATAGTTATTCTACTGCTGACAAGGATTCTACCAGTCATGATATCATTAACATCCAATCGACAACCATTCGCGTCCTTGATTTGCATGGGCTTGTCAATTTCATCCATCAATTGTCACCATAGCGGGTACATATGCAGACTGTTCTGTTGGGTAACTAGGCAAGTGAGGTTCAATACTTATACCGTACATGTGAGCATATTGCTTTACCTACATTACTGGGTGATAAATAGAGTATCAACCTCGTGTCTTTTGATATCAATGTTATCCTACTCGTTGATAAATGTAACCAAAATCCGAGGCTATATCTGTTCAAGCATATATTTAAAAAAACTGAACGATTTGTAAAGTAGTAGTGTGACCATGGTTTGTTATTGTGCATACATGTATTCATGATATCTATTTCTTGCTGTATATAACCACCCATATATAATAATCTATCGGTTTATATTTTTTAGCACCCAATGTATTGCCCATTATCTAGTCTTCTTCTTGTTTGTATATATTTTACTATATTTTTGCACCAACTATATTATTATAAATTGTAAATAAGTAGAGGACTTAGAAACATGTTTCACCTTTATCTGATCCTGTTGAATGTATGTCAATAAAATATGTTGAAATATAAAAAAACAACGTGTTCAGACGGTAGGTGGTATGCCCCTGTTCAAAGGGTAGGTGGACAAAACATATATGTATATTTATATTTATATTTAGCTACCCACTTAAACTGTATCCAGTACATGCCCTGAATGACTTCAATTAATACTTGGAATGATTGAATTATTGAAATTAATCGCCACTGTCACAGTTAATCTGTACATAACAGGCAGAAAGAAGTGATGCTATGTTTTGTATGAAGTAGGAACACATACTAGTGTTATATAAATAATTATTCCATTTACAAACCTACGAATCCATAATATAATCTTGCTATTTTCAAGGACACGGACACGGTGGCACTTTAAAAACTCCGTGGACCTCGACTCACCCAGTCTCTATGACCACGGAATCAACGACGCTCACTCCTTCCTCAGATCCACGGTCCACCCCGTGCACGGACAGTGACCAGATCGACTGCGCTAGTCTGAACCGCACGGTCAAGATATGCACGGACCTACGAGACAATGAGCAGACGAAGCTGTACTGTTCCAAATACTGTGGATTGTGTGGAGACAGTAAGTGGAGATGGTGGATTGATTCCCAATCTAATTAAAATCAGATACGAAACTAACCCTCAGATATTTGGACACTCGCTACTCGCTATGCTTCCAAAGGAATGTCAAGATGTTTAATGAAGGAAACGAGATATGATTTTAATTAGGTTGATTGATTCGTAGCCTGATACTGGCCCACGTGTGAAATGCATGTTCAGAGTACCGTTGCTCAAAACACTTGTAGCTACAATGAATAATTGATTCAGACAAATGCAAGTCTGTTTGCATGAAACACTTTTGTTGCTACAATAGTTTTAGCTAATCAGATTCTCAAATGTTGTGACTACAAACGTATGTCATGGTAAATGACTTGCACGTAAATAGCTGGTCAATTGTAGCCACAAGTGCACTTACAAGTGTATTTAGTACGTACGCTCTACAAGGAGCGGATTTAGTACAACTTTTTTCCAATCCTTTTCTAACGAATAAATTATGTTTAATCAAAATCAAAACAAGTGTATTGAACAACATAGTCACATGTCATTCTTTCATAGTGACGTCACAGTTAGGATGTCATTAGCGATGTCATTAGTTTTTCCATGTTCAACTTCGAACACGAGAATTTCTGCGTGTTACGTCACATTATTTTGTTGATCACGTGATATTTGACAGGCTTCAACCAGTTTTAACATGGAATGGACACATTGGCATGTACACTAACTATTACATAACTATGTCTAATTCAGGAATGACAACAACTCAGACGTCAGTGGTAATAGATAAGTCGACCTTGATGACTGCCACACCGTCTAGTTCCATGAAAACAACCACCAACAACGACACCACCACCACCACCAGCATCAGCATAACAGCTGCTGCTGCTACTACTACTACTGCAGCTGCTGCTACTACTACTACTACTACTACTACTACTGCTATTGCTGCTGATACTACTACTACTACTACTACTACTACTACTATTGCTGCTGATACTACTACTACTATTGCTGCTGATACTACTACTACTACTACTACTACTACTACTACTGCAGCTGCTGCTACTACTACTGCTACTGCTACTACTACTACTACTGTTGCTGCTGATACTACTACTACTACTACTATTGCTGCTGATACTACTACTACTATTGCTGCTGATATTACTACTACTATTACTGCTGATACTACTACTACTACTACTACTACTTCTAATGCACAGACTCATCCTTTGTCTCTCAGGACGCTATTTCTATTGACCTTCAAGACAATGGACTACAGTAAGGATGGTCGTGTTTCATTGTGGGAGTTTGAGCGACTGTGGCAGACCTTCGATCTAAATAGTAAGTAGAGTTGACTGAAACAAGTCACTGCCAACAGTCATTGCGCACAGTCAGACCAATGATTGCGTGGGATTCATCTCTTTAGAGCCGTCTTGAGATAGCTCAATCTCTCGAGAGCCGCGTGACACGTGGGACCCATTTCTTTAGATTCGTCTTGAGGTAGATCATTCATCGGGATCATGAGGCAGATCAATTTCTTTAGAGTCTTATATGATACTATAATTTATTTAGACCCAGATGCACTTAGAGATACTATTGACTTTAGACACCTCATGAGTAAGACCAATTTTTGTGAAGCCGTTTTGAACTAAACCAGTCACCACAGAGTCGCTTAAAATGGCGCCATTGTCTGTTGTTCCGTAGCGTCGGGTCACTGACGAGGGCAAACATACTGTTAAATTCATGACTAAAATAACCTAGTGTATGGCAGGTTCTCAAGAATTTAGTTAGTGCACGTTAATACACATAGTTTAGCAACGCCAACTCTATCTACGACTGGCTGGCACCACAACCAATGAGATGAGGTTTTATGTACAATACATTTGATTCGCAATGTCACCGAAACGGACAAATCCTGACCACCTGCACCAACTATTACTTCTGTTGTAGGCGACGGGGACGTAACACTGCAGGAATATGTTATCGATTCACACTTCTCCAAGTTGATTGCCACAGAATTGTTCTACTTCGTGGACCACGACCACAACAACGTCATAACTCGACAAGAAGTTCCCCGCATATACGTCCTGTACGACTCCAATGGTAATGTAAACACAATGGTAATGTAAACACAATGGTAACGTAAACACAATCTGATGATCGTTCTTTCTTCGGTAATCATTAATACTATAATGATAGTCAATTCTGTTCTGACGCGATCATGATAGGATGCGCTGTCTGTACCATGGCAATGCAGTTATCATCCTTGGTCTTGTCAGTACCAGCCGGTGATTGCAGGTGTTTGCAGCCGCTACGGATGTTGCGGTTTCCTCCTGCCCTAAGCCAAGCCGTGATACAAGTGAAAGAATCTTACAACCCCAATTTTTTTTAAAGAAGAACAAAAGAAGAACAAAATAACAAAAAGAGGAAATTTTGATACTTGTAAATTCTATATTTGATAAGTGGACTATTTTAAGGCGCGCTGTCCATTTAGTATAGAGAACGCTGTGTTCCATAACCATACTCCATGATACCCAGTGGACATATATCTGTCTTGATGATGCCCAGAGGACACATATCTGTCTCTGATGTTGACTGGGTGACATTATATCTGTTCTTTGAGTCTTCTGCCTCACGAGCCTAGAGGACATAATTATTGAATCTTCTCTGACATTATGGACGTAGGCCTAAATATGGGGCAGGTCCTAATGGACCATTTACTTGTTCAAGCTGATTATAGACACTCAGTTATTTCTTGAATGATTTAAAAACATAAACGTCTGGTTGAAAGTTAACTACAGATTTAAGAACATGTTATCAAGAATGTCGTGGTAACATGTTAACATGTTAACTTGTTAACTGTGTTCTTCTATTTATCACAGGAGACGGAGAAATACAGGAGAAGGAATATGTGAACGAATATCACGTGGTAGGTTTTGGTTCCCCTACGAACGCGTAAAGCCTGGGCAGTAGTATCTTCTTTGGCGACACCTATCACGATTGTACACAAATAACGTTAGTTACGTTACTAAAACATAAATTAGTATTATTTGTAAGAAGTAATGCTGAAGAATAGTGCATGTATATCAATGATTATGTGCATAGGCTATTCTGCGGTTCACTAATTCATTCACATTTCTTTATTTCAGATATACAAATTCGTGAAAGATCGTTTGAGTTAAGAAAACAGTCATAGCATGGAAGCTGAACACGTTTGTCTAAATAAAAATAAAAATAAAAACATAAATAAAAGTAGGCCCTAATGTTGGTATACGTGTGTGGTATTTTGTGTTGGTATGATGTCTGGTATGTGACATAGGCCTACATTGGATATAACTTAGTAAGTGAACAGAAATAGTCGCACTGATATTGACATTTATTTACAAATCCCGCAGTACAAAAATTATGTGTGAACGAAATCATATGTACAACAAGCCATTTGGATCTTGTACAGTAATCGAGAGATACCAGGCACTCCATGAATTTGTTACCACGTAGAGTGCACACTAAAACTGGTTCCCCAGATGGAATGCGATCAGGCGATGCACTGGAGTCTGTGAAAGACAGACACATGTTTCACCGCGATGGCCATCACGGGTTGCTGTATGTACATACATTTATCACATTTGGTAACTTTTGTACACAAATTGACATTTTGATATGTTTGACGTAAACACCTTTAGAGTTGTAAAAGAATCATGTTATCATAACACAAGGTAGAAGACAGGTACTTTATACCTATCACATACACACACATACACATTTAATGTAAAACCTACATAGCTATCAGTATATTCGCAAACATCATACATGGAAGTAAATATATTAAAATATGTTTTGATATTTATCTAATGGTCAACTACATGATGAATTAAAGCAGACACGATGGGTCAGAGTAAGGTATCGGCCCCATGTGTGGAGAAGTACCAGAGCATTGCCTCCAGATATATTGCATTGGACATGGGTGTTTGGGGTGTGTCGGGGTTTTGGGTCTGTGGTGGTGGCTCATTCTCCACCAACAGCGGTAACACTCCAACGAATGTCTGTGTGGGTAGTGAGTGAACGCTATTAGTAGAGGATGGGGGTGGTGGCTTGTCTCAGGGCTTGCCGTCTACAGGCTGTGACGTCAGCAGTTCCACGAAAAAGGCAAACTTACAACGTTGTGGATTTCTGATTGGGTCGTCTGCACTGAAAAGGTAATTTTACGTTATACATCAATATGTTTGTGTGTTTGTTTCTCTCTCTCTCTCTCTCTCTCTCTCTCTCTCTCTCTCTCTCTCTCTCTCAAATATCAAATTTATTACTTTAAAATACGAGACTGGCGTGGGAAAACAGTAAATTGGCCATATCTCGTTCAGTTTTGGAGGTAGAGACATGATATTTGTACCAAAATGGAGCTAATGCATAGTGCAGTACTATATGATATGATATTCCTGAAATACATAAATGCGGAATTTTGTAAACACATGTATAACATGCCAATTTAAACCTCTGTGGACACTAAGAGAAAGCTACACTTGAGGACAGAAATGCACCAATGTGTTTTATATTGAAAGGGGATTGTTGTACTACCAGATTTAGTAGTTGGTCTACTCAGCTCCCGGCCTACTATGTACAAACTTTAAGAAGCGTACATATAATATCAACTGAAGCTAAAATGTATATTCCACCTTATTATCGCGACTCCCACAAGAATGGATCACGCCCCCTTTCCAGCGCATCACTGTAACAGAAACATTAAGTTAGCACGCTGTTTGCCATTAAAAGAATGGCTGAATCTTTTTCAAAACAATTTTGCAGATAGTGGGAGAGGCACATATACAAACCAGCATCTTACCAATCCTTTCCTGTTTTAAATATACAATAAAATATGTTCAAACAATATTGCATATTCAGAAATGGTTGGATATTAAATTTATTGGATGTAGGGTACTATTAGAACTGCTAATGTTGGCATGTCGAATACAATTGTTGAAGGTTTAATATTTATTGCATTATATAATATTCCTAATGATTTATACTATTATATTGGTGGCTATAGAATCTCAGTGTATGGTTATTATTGCCACCTTGACGGTAATTAAACAGTTAAAGAGATGCGGGAAATTGGAAGCTCTCACCTGTTGAAGTCTGTCAACTGCTTTTGTTCGTGCCTGTCCGACCAATCTCCTCGAAACCTGGCAAATAATGCGTACATCATTAACTGCCCATGTATCTCTCACCCGACCAGCGAGTCTTTGGAATGACAAGGAATTTCACTAAAATACTTCATTGACTCGTATGCGATTGTTTTATTTACATGTATGTCTACATCAACATATTTGTCATATATGTAATAGTTTCGATGGGTTAGAGCTGCATCGGGTATAAAACATAACTATCCAATGGATTGAAAATACCCACGCGTCATTTCTGTATGCACGACTGTTCTCCTCAACGACGTAAGGGCGATAACTGCGACTGTTCCTCTCGGTCACGTAGGCGTCGTATACGTCGGATCCGGCCCCGCGCGGCCCAGCATAGTTCATGTACGGTCTGGGGCGTATCACTCCACTCCGAGTAGCCATCTCGTATGCGTTGCTGTGGTGGCTGATAGGGAACGATGAGGGCAGAGTCGAACGTGGAAGCGACGTGTAGTATCGATTAGTACGATCCACCGAGCCACCTGGGAATGGGGCGTAGGCACTGAATAGAAACAACATAAAATGATGTATCTAACCATCCATCTAGCCTTCCTTCCGCCAGTCCATCCAACCATCAGTCTATTCATACATCCATCGATTCATCTATCTATCTATATATCATATGTATCTCGCTATCATTCTATCTTTATATATATTATTATATCTATCTATATATCTACCGTATTTCTCTATATCTATCTTACATCTATCTATCTATCTATCTATCTATCTATCTGTCGTCGCCTATGGGTGAAATATTCCCGCTGCGACGTAAAACAATAATAATAATAATAATAATAATAATAATAATAATATATATATTCATGTATATATATCCTATATTTATCTGACATCTCTCTATTTACCTGACATCTCTCATATTTATCTGACATCTCTATTTATTCATTCATCCAATCTTCCATCTAGAAACTGAAATTTTCTTAAAATCTACGGAACTAAGTTTGACTCTGGCACAGGACACACTGGTGTACACAAACAAGCTAATACATGTTGTCCACTCACAGGGCAACACTCCAACATGTTGTCACCAAAACACGTTGTCCAGATGGCAAGTCCGAGCCACACATGAACAGTTATTAATATGTTATGTGCAATAATTGATGCCGTATAGAGCATAGGTAGTACATAGGTGCAATTAATAGGTACAACATCCTACATAGGTGCGGTATATATGTGCAGCAGCCATATATGGGTGCACTATAAAGGTGTAGTTCATAGGTACAGTATATGATAGATGCAGTATTTAGGTGTAGTATATAGCTGCAGTATATAGGTGCAGTAAATAGGTGCAATATATTATAGGTGCAGTATATGATAGGTACAGTATATTATAGGTGCAGTATATAGGTGCAGCATATAGGTGCAGTAAATAGGTGCAATATAGAATAGGTGCAGTATATGATAGGTACAGTATGTGACAGGTTTTCATTTAAACATATTTTATTCGTCACAAAAGGATTGGAAAAAAGTTGTTCAACTTACTAACTCCACTCCTGTGTATTTACATAAATAATGTACATATCTATCATAAAGTCATAAAAAACTATTTACAGAAATAAGACAACAAGTATATCAGGCATGGAATATTAAACACGATTGGATTTTCTTATAAAAGTATGAACTGCATGAAATATAGCTATGTAAACGTTATAAGATAAATCTGAATTTCTGCACAAGAATAAGTATAGGTCTACAGTTGCTGTACCTTGAATAATATCATTAATTTTATTCAATAATTGTTCGCTAATGTTTCTGTTGGATTGCATGTTATATATAAAAGTGATGTCATTTTCACAAGGATTTCCACACATACAAGACGAATCATCAATCATACCAAATTTATACAAATAATAATTCAGTTGGCTAACGGAATGTCTCAGTTTCGTATGTATAATATTTAATTTTCGATTTCCATGTTCATAGTATTTTGGTAATTTCACAGTTGGAGTCATTATTAGAGCTCTGAACTTTGAAAATGGTTTGATTGTTTCATATGCGGCTGGTACTGGCAGACCAAGGATGATAACTATATTGCCGCGGTACACACATCGCATCCTATAATGATCGCGTCAGAAAGGTAACTTTCGTGAAAATTGATGATATATTTCTTTGAACGAGGTGCCTTTGGCTCCGAAGTCCAAACGTTCTGCCATTGCGCTACCCGTCGCCTCGTAGTTCACTGATACAGTGTTGATAGACAGTTCTCTGTATAACAGTTCTCTGTGTATGCTGCCCTCAGATTACTTCTAGGTATTACACGTTACCTACCTGAAGCCTGTGTGCCCGTCACGACCACCACCATCCACAAACCACTGAGCCACATTGTGTCTTGATTTAACTTTGGAAAACAAATGTGCCGTATTCAGATCGCATTGCATATGGTGCATTTTCAGTAGAAATCTGTTATTGCTATACTGGAAATACGCAATGACAACGACTAATAATATGAATAATTTTAGATGGGCGCAGTTAAAATTTTTTTAAATAGATGAATTTCATTAGTTACTGGATTGTTTTCTTAGCAAACCGTACGCTGATATACGTCACATTAAAAAATAATGATATTAATCGCAATATATTGAGGTTACCATGAACACTACATTTAGTATATATTAAAAATATATGTAAGTCAAATACATTTAAAGAAAATCCTTACCTGCAGCCGATCTCTATATATTAACTATAGAATGGGATGCTACCTGTATCTGCCACCAACAAACCTGTCTATCTATCGCCCAAAAGAAAGTTTGTCCAAGGTGGGTTATTTATATTGCAACCGCCTTTACAATTTACTCTTTTCATATATCTATAACTATATGCATAACGGTTCCATTGACTATTAGGCGCTGCCCGTCCACTTAAGCGAGCTGTAGACGCTCCCATTACAATAGATTAACGGACCAGTCTTACGTGTATCCACCCGTAATGTTTGTAGAACATAGTAATCAATTGGCGACGTTAGGACTGTCTAATGAAAAATATTGACGAAGGTATGCATCGCTCAAAACTTTATAAACGAATCAGCATCACGTGATCGATGACAGTTTAAAAGAACTATTCATTATACAAGGATGCGGAATGCAGTGTTGAGCTATACTGACATAGACGTGAATTGATTGTACATCGAGGGAAAGTTACTGTAAAGGAAGGATATTGAGTGTATGATATACGTATTAACGATACAACATCCCGGAAGAACTTTGTTTACATATACAACTCTTTTATTTAGTAAAATGTTAGCTCTAGTTCTTGTTGATATAGCATGTTTAATTTATATCCATGGCTTCAATGGGTGAAATATTCCCACTGCGACGTGAAGCACTAATTCATTCATTCAATATGAGATAGAGCAGAATCTAACAATACAACCTATAACTAGGAACTTAAAGACTGAAAGCTGTCATCCATATCAGAGAATACACAGCGAGTAGAACAGGAAGGTGTGGTAGGAATTAAGTGCCACGAAACGTCACCTCTATATTGCACTGTATCACTTTATTTAGTAAATTGCTCATTGAAGTCACGAAATACCATTCCATGCCACGAGCGTGCAACCGATTCTTGGTAACAACGGCAGAATCTGTGGTAGAAGAAAATACTGAATGCGTTTGTAAGTTATTTTAGAGGTGCTTCAAATAGAATCGTCACGATCATCTCTCTTTGACCATGCGTATCTTCGTGTGGCAACATATATGCAGCTTGTTATGTATTATTTATGTTTACGGAGAGAATACACGAGTAACTAAACAAAAACATTGGAAAATGGATAGCCAATATAACCATACGATAGCTAATATAACCGTATGGTAGCGCGCCATATGATAGCCAATAGAACCTTATGATAGCCAACATAACCTTATGATAGCCAACATAATAGCCAATAGAACCTTATGATAGCCAATATAACCTTATGATAGCCAATATAACCTTATGATAGCCAACATAATAGCCAATAGAACCTTATGATAGTCAATATAACCTTATGATAGCCAACCTAATAGCCAATAGAACCTTATGATGGCCAATATAACCATATGATAACCAATAGAACTGTATACATGTGTCTCTAACAAATTGTATACTAGTACTTAGCCGGATTTCGATGTTACAAATAATCGTCCTTGAATATTACATGTAGAACATTATAGGATTCATTACATTCTACAGACTGTACACACCATGATTATTAATACGAGAGATATGTTCTTTGTGTATGTTTAATACACCAATGTCATCGAGAGAAAACAAGTCTGAGATTATGTGTTGCAAGTCGCGAACCATCCTACACAACTCAATTTCATCATTTGCTAGACACTCTCTTCTGCTTATTGGGGTGACACCAGGATCCGTTAATCTATTTTGATTAGATTACGCTTTTCTTACAATGACAAGCAGAGACCAATATTCGTGAAGTTTGTCACGCTCGTACATGTGCAAGTAAATAGTAAAAAGCATAAAATAGATTACCAATTTAATTAAACGTAATCAATATCGGATACCATTCTGTGGAATAATGAAGAAAAAAACAGTAATCAATTGTATTTCTCAGCGATGTCTGTTGGTTCTCAGATGTTTAATTTCGGAAATGAACTTAGTAAGTAGATTAACGCGGCTTGATTGAAGAGAGCTACAGGATTTAATCACTTCTACAAGGAATTTCGATTTATTAAAATCGCTTTCCGTATAAGTAAATAACATTCCAATTGACAACTACGCACCTGTGTAAACGAGACCTTTCCTGGGTTATTGAACACCATCGACTTGACGCTAACCCTTACCCCCAATACCATTCCAAAGAGCAACTCAAAATCTAGTCCCAATGTTGAACAATTTTCCAAATGAGATTAGTCTGACAGAAATGGCCTGGGCAGCTTCAACATATGGCGTAGTATTTTATGTGGTACAACTTCGTCATGACCTAGACCTATGTTGATGTTTGATTTTAACAAGCAATTTATTTACCTGCTGTTTTTTAAATACCCCCATTGACTTTAATATGTTTATTAACATGAGCTATTTTGAAATATGACTTAATATGACTGTATGGAATAGAGTTTGTAATTCAATGTTTTGAATTTCTCTATGAACTGTGAGTATTTACCTCAATGAGCTCTTATTACTATGTAAAATTCTAGGCATCTGCAATGGGACATCCATTAAGAACAATACATGTACATTTTTGTGAACAGCGTTATATGTACATATACAGTATTCAACTTGTAAAATGATGGTGCCACTGATAACAACTAGCATAAATCAAATTACAGATAAATCACTCATAGACGATTACACCCATTATATTCAATGACCATAAGCCATGCATTTATTTAAATATGAGTAATTATATACCCACCATGGGAGCTCGGATTTACTCAACACCGTGCTGTTCATCAGAGGAGAAATTAAATTATCGATTTAAGTTTGTGATATGTACAGATCTCTTAAATACACTATTATATTATATGCAATCATATATCTATGAAATTCTATATTAACTACCACTGACCACCCATGCATGTCCGGGGTTCAGGCGGTGAGCTGCCCAAATTCCAACTTTATATAGCGTTTTTATTTTGTTCATGTATGTTATCTGTTTATCTGACACATAACCTTGGATCAGTCATTGATTTAGTACCACTAAACATGTATATCTAGAGAAACAACTATAAAATCTATCTATAAAATAAAAATCCTAGGACACCCTTTCATGAAGCTTTCGCATTCAGTAAGAAAAGGTAGGGCTCTCGTATCTATCTCTCTAATAGCTTCGAGAACGATATATGGTCTTGTTGTCGCTACAAGAGCTTCGTGAAAAGGCTGCCTGAGCTGTTTATCGTTACATAACGTGTGCTGCATACTGTCATGTAGACTTTCTTATTACATGCGTTTTCCTGAGCTTGTCAGTGTCAGTCTTTCAACGAATACTTTAGCAACGAGTACACGGAGGTAATCGGGTGCGAGATATATCTGGTGTTGTGTTTTAGCACAGATTTGTAGATTAAACTATTTGTAGATTAAACTATTTGTAGATTAACCTGTATTCTACTGACATATGTCTGAGTCTGTTTACGGATAGACTCCACTGTGTTGTCTCTGCCAGAAGTTATGTTCGTTCTTCACACCCTTCTCCACATCCCCCTACACATTATTTAATCCTTCTACATATCCGTCTACATATTCTTCATTCTACCTACATATCCTTCTACACATTCTTCTCTCCTTATACACATTCTTCTCTCCTTATACACATCCTTCTACACATTATTACACCCTTCTACACATCCTTCTATCCTTCTACACATCCTTCTAGCCTTCTACACATCCTGCTATCCTTATACACATCCTTCGACACATTGTTCTATGCTATACACATCCTTCTACAGATAAGTCTATGCTATACACATCCTTCTACATATTCCTCTCTCCTTATACACACCCTCCTACACATTATTCCATTATGCATCAGGTTGATAATATTTTAGTTGCTCTCTGGTAGATCTAGCATCATCAATCAGGGTGTGCATTTCCATAAAGGTAGCATTTACACCACAGACAGACAGAGGGACACACTTTGATGGACACTTTAGCTTATTGAAATACGTCTAGTACTATTACAGCCAGAATTTATTCTACTCGAGGAATCATCATTTCTCTCGTTTCATTAATGATATTTCTCACAGACTCTTGGTCTGCTTAATTTTCTACACGGCCATGAGTCATGAATGTTACTTATAGTGCTGGTATTTGAAAGTAAATTACCTGTTAATCATTTCAGGCATCAATTTTCTACCGCGACCAATACTATGTCGTACAGATGTTGACACAGTTCCGTATGCTGCCGGAGCGTTGAGTGATTGCTGTAGACTTTGAGTGGGTCCAAACAGACGTACTCGCCTGGACGTACTCTGGTATCTAGTGCTGAATGTATTGTAATTGCTTCCAATCAAGAGACGAATCATGGTGAGAGTTAGGACCACACAGGGTCGCACACAATGATGATTTCACACGGGATGTGGCCATTCTTGAGTGCTTCACCGATATGCTCCACAATGACATTTAAAACAAAATAATGACATGACATAATTTAGATTTTATTGTAGCGAATATATATTTACAATAAAATAGTTTTATTAGCTGTTAAATATTTTGAGTGAACGCAATACATAATCTTGTACGTAGGAAAATTAGAGGTAAAACAACTTTTTATTCACCAAATGTGTACGTAACAGCATTATGATGGAGTATGCAATAACAGTAGGGACACTGATAATAGAATACAAACAGTGGATTGATTGTAAAACCTCCTAGTTACACAACAATGTTAGGGTCCTATTTCTGCAATCAGTTCAACGAGACAGCATTCGTGACTAAAATATATTTAGTGAAACCATGCTGGCCAAATACGCCAATTGAAATTGCTCCTATTTAAAGACGAATGACTACCACAGTGTCAGCAATGAGGAAACATCTATTTCTGCAGACAGCGTTGTGCTCTGATTGGTGCCATTGTGTTTTAACTCCAGCTATCCATCCATCTTGAAGCTTATAGCTACAACCACAAATTCACGTCTACTTTCTTGTTAATCTTTTCACTATTAGACCAATGGTTATTTCTGTTAAATATTACAATGATGACTACATTTATTAATATTGTCTTTAAAAATACTAACATGGTATGTTACATAGGAAGACAGATGACGAATGTTGGTAAGGTTGTAGACAATTTCAGACTGTAGCAGTTAGTCGTGATACCCTGCCTTGTGAAGAAGATGCCGAGATGGTTGCTAATTCATCCGCTAGTAGTAGTTCCAGGAGTTGCTAGGTAACAAGAGTTGGCATCCAAATGGTAGAATCAGAATTGCCAGCCATCTTGATAAATCGGCGGTCTAGCTCTATATTGTTTACAAGTCTGGATTATACTTTTAAATCACCAATGTTGATTTGGTTTCATTTACACGAGTTTGATTGCTACTTTTGTGAGACCGATCTTCTGTACATTAATCTGAAACCTACGTAGTTAACTGTAGAATGTAAATTATCTTTCTAGAGGATATCCAAGTAAAACTCGTTCAGTGATGTGTCCAGACTGCAATATAGGTTGCAGGATATGGACATAATGTGTGGATATACTATGTGAGTCTCCATACTTAGATGTATGACATGCGTGGACGATATGCGAGGTATGATGGATAGTATTAGCGTGGCATATTGTATTGCACCCATTATTCGGCTTAGACATATATCTATTTCGCTTAGAGCAGTAACTGATACAATAAGTATTAGCTCGACTGGAAAATTAATTCTATATCGGATCTTGGCTTTGGTAATCTAAACATATAAACACAATATAGATAACAGTACATGGCATCTAATAGAAAATGTGTCCAAACATTAAACTTGAAAACTATATGATTGACTTGACAACTATTGCCTCATCTGTAGTATGTTCTGAAATCAAAACATTGAAACAGTTAATAGTCACATCGTTGTCATCGTGTCTCTACGTATAGTACTTTTGGCTTCGAGGCACTGGACCCGAAAGTAGCGATCTCGTGTTGATACAAAGCCATTTCATTGGCGCTCAACTCCATCATTCCACAGACACGCTATATTTCCCACATCGATACTGCTTTTACTCAAATAGTGACGGTAGCTCATTGTGCCAACTTGAACCTAGTCACAATGAATGTAAACTATACATGCCAATGTGGCTACTGGATTTATTGCAATGTATTTTTTTATGTAACTGCCATGCTGCTAAACGTTATCGTTCGAACTCGATGGCTCCCATACATATATTTTAAACCAGTGACATACAGTACAAATATAAACCATACATGTAGTGAAAATATAGACGTGGGGATGTATATATGTTACAGTCAATCTAAAAAATCAGGCAATGTGTAAAATGTTTGAAACTTTCAGTGACTTTCTTTCCACTCAGTCAATTTATTAAATGCCTGAAATGATAAAATGACTCCCCTTAATTGACAGATTGGCTGGTGTGAGTTTGTTGAGAGAAAAAAAGGAAGATAATGTGTACATTTTTATTGGTATTCACACAATTCTGTGTTAATACATATAAAAAAAATATGCAATCCTGTGTGAATATCTACAAATCGTACGCATTATCTTCAATTGTTTTCATCAAACTCACGCCAGTCAATCTGTCAAATATTTTAATTGCAGGCTTGTTAAACATTGCTTGAATGAATTGAAATTCACTGAACATTTAATACATTTGACACATTGCCTGATTTTAGACATTGACTGTAACATATATTAATATTATAGCATATGTGTTTGTCATGTGTGTCGAATGTATGTATTGGATACATTTTCTTTTTGTCGTGTGAAGTTCCAGGAACTTTATTTCTCGGAGTATTTCTATGGTCGTCTGTACAAACTCTTTAATGAATCTCTCTTATCTATGAGACCACCTCCTTCTCCAGACTTAAATCATTATTCTCAGGTACGATAAGGTTTTGGTCTTGTATGGAAATCGGGCCCTGGAGCCATATCAATATATGTTCACATCCATACAATGGGATGATGCACAGTAACAGGCGTTTCCTTGATCTTGTTGAGTAATGATTGTGTTAATGAAGTTGTCATGAGATCTGCAGTTCACCTGGAATCCAAGACGTGGAATGTCGACCGTCAGTAACAAGACTTTGAAGACGTCGAGAGAGATGGCTCAATGCCTAATGAGTTAACCAGCCATCTCCACTGGCAGAACTGTTCCTCGTTTGTTCCTCACCGGCAGGATAAATGCGATCCGCACTGGAAATGTTGCGGCATACATATACAAGGAACCCTGCCACCCAGCAAGGAACAATAGGCTTCAAGGCGCGACTTCATCTGAAAGGAGTAGTGCCACACAGTCTTTATAGAAAGCATACTACAGTCAATTGTTCTTGACACAAAGAAGAAACTGAAACCATATAGAAGACAGTGAAGCCATGCTATAGCTTAATCTCATTTTGTGGAAGTTCTGACATCAGCAATAACAATGAAAAACAGACATAGATTATGGTTGGACAACATGTTCAATGTTCAATTAATTGCAAAAATGTACTGATTATTTCGTTTCTTATTTGAACGTTTCCGTGTCAGGTTGACATGAATACAGTACCGGTAGATGTGTGCCCTTTCTAGCATCATTGCGAATGCCTCTGGCATCTACACGACGATGAATTCTTTCGGATCACTGACACCGCTCCCTCCGGACATCAACCAATTAGTGACTATATAGGAGCCGTGGAAGATTTCCGCCAAACAAGTTTTACAATAATGTCGCAATAACTCGTAGTCAATGATTTATGATAAGCATGTATAACTATATAAATAGGCTTAATTGAATATACTTGAACAGAATAAGATTAATTTTAAAACAATGTAGATGAAAACAAGTGACGGTTCAACATACGAAGAATAAATGTTGAATGAATGGTGCTATGGTTATAGAGTTGTATCATTTATAACCTATTGGATACTCGTCAGTGATTCTGGGGTAAGAATACGACCCGTGACAAGAAACGTGAAGAAATAAGCTCAGAAAATTATCAATTGGATATTAGAAAATATATTTCAATATTATATCAGATAAATAACTGAACGTTAGATAAATATAATTACTACTAATTATATTTAGTACCATCATCTGTTATTCATTATTTCCATATATGTAATAATGATAGTAAGGAATTGATCACTAAAATATTTTTTATACACATTGTTTAGCAGATCAAATATTTCATAATCTTCTTAATACTGGGATAGGTATCCTCACAGATTCTATTACGACAGTCAATAATCGAAGATACATTATAGTTATTTAGAAATTTCCAATATATCATGTTGGATTAGTGTTTCTGTTTTATGAATTTCACCTGTTATACCGGTATTACGCTCAATTTATATCAATAAAATCATTATTAATTTATTTTCTTCCGTATTTGCACACTGAATATATAATCTATACATGTTACTACTACATGAGCATGACTTTGTTGATAATTGAAATAAATACACAAACGTACAGAATACAAATATTCAACCCACGATGTTAACAGAATAGAACCATATACTTACATACTTGACTTTTAAAGTTACCTAAAAACATAGTATCTATCTAGTCTGAACTTAAATGGATTTTCGATAAGAGATGTGGTTGGAATGGACTTTTAACTACGCATCTATTCATCAACGTCGACAGTTATCATGATCTATAGTGCATGTACTTCAAGCATGTTCTTCTGCTACCATGGCCAATAGATAAAGAGATTCCGCTGAACGTTGACTTCCAACTTCCCATACAATGTATTGCAACAACTACACTTTAACGTAACAGCAAATGAGCGCGTATAGGGAATGCGTTGAAATAGCAAGATGCTCACGTCCAGTGATTGCATAGAACCACACAGAATACAAAGGAAACTTTTCATCTTTTTGTTTCTTTTTTTGGGGGGTGGGGTGTGTGG
>JAUTBT010030449.1:0-18971 GCA_032361225.1 Lepetodrilus schrolli | reverse complement strand
TGGTTGGCCGCCATATTTATGAAAACTTAAACATACCCAATTGGTGCTTTGTTTTTTGTCAAAACTTAGTCAAAACTTCTTTTTTTTGGTCAAAACTTAGTCAAAACTAAGTCTAAACTGCTGACAGCTCAATTCAGAAAACTTATGCTGAAAACTAAGTTTTTGGGCTGACTTAAGTCAATTTAAAAAACTAAGCTGTTTATAGGATACCGCCCCTGGCCTTAATGAAGCCTGTATGCCAGTCTTAATGAAGCCTGTATGCCTAGCCTTAATGAAGCCTGTATGCCTAGCCTTAATGAAGCCAGTATGCCTAGCCTTAATGAAGCCTGTATTCCTAGCCTTAATGAAGCCTGTATGCCTAGCCTTAATGAAGCCTGTATGCCTAGCCTTAATGACACTTGTATGCCTAGCCTTAATGAAGCCTGTATGCCTAGCCTTAATGAAGCCTGTATGCCTAGCCTTAATGAAGCCTGTATGCCTAGCCTTAATGAAGCCTGTAACTTGTATGCCTAGCCTTAATGAAGCCTGTATGCCTAGCCTAAATGAAGCCTGTATGCCAGTCTTAATGAAGCCTGTATGCCTAGCCTTAAGATCTCCCTGAAAAAAACATCCAGTGCAGCTTAAAGAATGCTTCAGAACCCAAATATAGAAAGAAAAACTTGGTTGTTCAAAGGAACCAGGAAATTAAAGCCAGTATGTCAGCTGAACTTTCAATAAAAGTCGACCAGGATACACTCATGAATTCTACTCCAGCAAGACATTAAGCAAATTAAGGTAGGATTCCTTCATTTAAAGTGAAAAGACAAAGTTGAATTGAAAAGAAGAAAATTGACATCCATTTGACTACAAGCTTAGACTTCTGTATTTGAGTTAAGGCAATGAAAATAATTAATTACACTGTGCCGAGTCTGTATCAGACACTAAATGGACTCGAAGAGCATGCTTGATCCCTGGCGTCGATTTGCTGATGCTTTAGCTGGAGATTCACAGACTGCTGGTAACAAGGGCTAAGTCAGACTGCCCAAATGATGAACACAGGCCAATCTGACTCTCCAGTTTGGGGCTTAGCGACTGCTGTGCCGGAATATAAAATCTATAACTGTTCGACATGGGGCCACGTGGAACTGGTTTACAAGGATAAGACTTTTGGCCGACAGAACTTTGAGCAATGAAGCAGTACACGGGTTAGCAGGGCTACACGGGAATACAGTGAAGTACACACAGCTATTGCTCGTTGATTGCCCTCTCAGTATACAGATCGTTGGTCAATGAAGCATGTACGATGGCTAAATGTGGTTGATGGGTGGCAGTGACTTTGATCATTGAAATGATGGCAGGTGATAGCCATGGCAGCATGCACCTCGAAAACAGGCTCAGAGTATCTGATGTAATGGAGAGGCATTCCATAGAACTGTGGTAAAGAATATCACGTCAGTACAAGGCCCCTGGTGTTGGCAAAGTAATATGAAGAGTGGACTTTGAGTGTTGCCCTGATTGATGATACTTGTGTAAAGTAATGTACAGGAAACTAATGTGATCAGTCCAGATAACATGGCAGAGTTCTGTTTGTACCAATTACTACAGGAAGCTGATGATCTTGGGATGGCTTTACACTAGGGAATAGTGATGAATGGAACACCCCCCATTCTCTCTCTGCCTATTAGAGACCGATATCATGGCAAATGGATTCATTGGAACATTAATAAAATTACTGACGTAGGTAGGCCTACAATGAAAACATTGATGAAAGTGGAGAATGATATCAGCCCACAACTGATTAGTTATAAAAGATTGATATAGAATATCAAAGTTGAGCAAGAGTGATCTCCCCTGCTCATGATTACCACATGTATTTTTAGCAGCTCATATGTAGTACTTAATTTTTCTATCCATCCATCTATCCATCCACATATCGACCTAGATATCCATCATACATACCATCACAGATGTAGCTTAATTTTCCATATTACAAGTTGATAAACGTTCTACAAAAAGTCTAAGGAACATTGTATTTTAGGTGTCAGTAACCATGACGAGCAGTTGACTGGAGGCCAGTACAGATGAGTGAGGGTGATTAGCAAACATGGCCGCCTGGAGCCCCTGCCGACATTTGTATGGTGGGGGGAGGGATGTGTGGATAGGTGGGGGGATGTGTAGATAGGTGGGGGAATGGTAGAGGGAAGAACAGTACAGCATTACTGACCTGATAGGCCGTGGATTCTGAGTCGATGCGCGCTCCGATTCTATCCAGCAGCACCACGATGAGCAGGAATCCTATGAAGCCCAGGACCAGATAGGAACACATTAGCTTCCAGAGTACACCAGAGAACCTGCTCATACTGTCATCTTCCAGTGCTGGAACACAGCAACAATAACTAACATCAGCCTGGACAGATATACCGTACCCTGTTTGTGATTTAGATGAAGAATACATATATTCCTGATACTTTATCTATAATCGGACTGATACGACTTCTAAAGACATTTTAATTTAGGATTTTATTGTAAATAACAAAAACAAAAGACACACACACACACACACAAACACACACACACACACACACACACACACATACACACACACACAATGAATGCTTTTGGATTATGTCCAATTTCTATCTGTAGATACTTAGGCTATCAAATGCAAATGAATTGCAAATATTCCCTATTGACAATGCTAAAAAACTTAAGAATAACAATTTAAAAAAAAAGGAAAACTGATGAACAATGTTACTATGGTTACAAGTTGGCATATATGGGTCCAGTTGCATGATGCTCTTGTAGCGCTACAATAGTTGTAAGTCTTCTACAATTGGAATTGGGCTGCTTTGTGCAACTGGACCCTGGCCTATTTCACAATCCTACTAGTGAAAAATATTATTTGAACAATGCTAAAATGCTATATACAATTGATTTCTGAAATCAAATCTGTCTAATGTGTATAGCAAGCTAACAACATTGTTCACAAAACAAAATTGATACTACAGTTTAAAATTGAGTAACAGCTTACTGCTCCAGATATAGTTAAAGTAATTTAAGTAACATGTTTTGGGTGAAGATCAATGGTGATTTAATAATCTGAAATAGATCGTGAACGTTACAACATAAGTATTGGAAACAAAACTGAAATTAAATAGGATTGCGATATTCCATGCAATATAATGTATTACAATATGGTTTCAAATAAGATGCTAAAGAAATATTGCATGTAATTTGTCATATCGTCCTGCATGTCAGAATATAGCAAGTTACTAGCAACAGTGTACATGGATTTAGCATGAAAACATGGACCACATTATTGAAGACCTATTGCTAAGAACTATCTTACTAATTAACATTGATTGATTGAATTAGTGCTGTATGTCAAAGAGGGAATATTCCATCCATACGTGATGACTACTAATTAACAACATCAGAATTGAGTCATTGACCAAGAAAATGTATTAGTCAAGAAACATTAAGTACGATGTTTCAAGAAATATTAAATTGACAGGGACCCTGCACTGTGTAAGTAGATTGTTCTACACGTACACAATGGGTTATGGTTGGACAATCAAATAATTGTGCATAGTCATTAAATTACAACATAATTAAATTACTGTTATTGATATATATATATATATATATATATATATTTCTTTACTATTTCACATATACCAAAGTTAACAGAAACAGTGCAGAAAGTTCAGCAAAGACTACATCAAGCTGCTTCAAACTACAGATTAAAAAAAAAATAATAATAATTTAAAAAAAATGCTTTTAGTAAGTTTAGGCTCAAATTACAATGTATTATCATATTTGACATGATAAATATAAGCCAAACTAAAACTTGGAACCCATTAAATTCAAAACCTATAGTACATTATGCAAGAGCTGTTATCATTTTCTCGTATAATTTTGTTTTGTATTATGAATTATGCAAATACTATTAAAAATTTTCTAATTCTGTTTTGTCAGGAATTCTATAGAAATATAGGTTTGTTGTAGAGTCTACTCAGGCAAACAAAAGTGCCAACAGATACATGTCTACAGTGAGGCACAGTGAGCAGATGGGGATCGACCTTGTCAAATAGTGTGACTGAACTGTAACTGCAGCGTGCGAAGCTGGATAATTCACTAGCCAGAATACCGATCAATAATAGGCAGCGTCATAAATGCAAACAGTACCTAAAGACTAAACAATAGAACCAACACGGAACAGCATCCCATTGTTAGTCCATAATTTGATTTAAAGACACGTAACACCAAACTGCACTTTCCAATTTCCATGTTATTTATGTGGATGGACCTTCCCCAATCGCGCATGTTTAGATATCTTATGTAAACAAGCTGCATCAAAAACTGATTTCATCGCAAATTCTAAAGGAAACATATTCTCACATTCTTCCTTATACAGCCTTTTCTTCATTGTGTGTAATCACTAAATCCACATTTTGAAAGTTGACAGAGATAATACAATTAAATGAGCCTATTCAGATATTGTCAAACCCCATACTGTTTTCTTTATCAATAGCCAGGTTGTCAAATACAGATTGAGATGATTTGATTCAGTATTGGTTATGATGTACTAATTAGTGATCGTGAAAAGACAATATTTAGAAAGTTGATGGCTTACACAGAATATTGAGAGAAGCTGGAGGATTAAATCTCTGATTATATTAAGTGGAACTCTGTGAATGAGGCTGGAGATTGCCAGGACAGACTCTGGTCATTAGTGTTACTAGTGGTAATGTAGTAGGCCTGTTAGAGATTAACACCAAGACCTTGTAATGTCAAGGGGTCACTTGAAAAGGCTATTCTATATACAGTGTAATTGGAAAATCTGTGGCTATGCTACTGGAAAAACACTTTACACAAATCACTGTTGACATGGTTGCAGCACTTTACAACAAAACCTCTCTCAGCAATACCTTCAAGAATGTTCAAAGTGAATTCAAATACAAGAAGAAAGCTAGAACCTTAATTCAAAATGTTTTTCTTCTCCTCAATTCTGACCAAGGACCTGATGTTACTCTGCCGAGACAATGTGCTCTAATTATATCTTCCGATATACGGACTGAATGAAAGGCAACTTTAAATTTAATTCTCTTTTCCCCTTGAAAATAATCAATACGGTAAACGAAGAGACTGACACCACAGGTCAATGTTACTGAGAAGTCACACGGGACTAGCACAGGCAGACGAACCAGCCATGGATGTGTTACTACAGCTAGCAGCACACAGCAATCCTTGGTCCACTCATTGCATGACATCTGAGCATGACATCTGACATTCTGAGCATGACATCTGACATTCTGTGCATGACATCTGACATTCTGTGCATAACATCTGACATTCTGTGCATGACATCTGACATTCTGTACACGACCCTGGCTTCATTGACCAGAATAATGCATTGTTTCATATGGTGATGGAACAATACTAGCATGCTTGACCGAGCTACAAATCACAGGCAGAACTGAAGCATGGTCTATCAGATGTGTAATGAATTAGGGCCATGAAATTGTTTACATTTGGTCGGAAATTGGAATTAAAGCTCAGTTGACCAAAAGCCTATAGCTGGAAGTGGTTAAGATTAAAATGAGGTGGTTCTGGTGTTGTCCTGTCTCCAGTATAGACATGGTACTATCAGTGGATCTACACTGTTACCATGGTTACTAAAGCCTGCATTAGTGTATTGGAAAACATTTACTTATCAAATACAGTTTTTCAGAATTCCCTCTGCACTCAACAATGCTCAATAAAGCTTGTAATTTTTATACCATACTTAATGGAATGAACTCTGCTGCACAAAGTTTCAATGATAGAACTGTATTTTTAAAACTAATGGAAAACACAACTGTATGCAACTGCTAGAACTTGTAATCTAAATCTATTGTTTGCTTAACTGTTATACATGTGTCAGTTTTACCCTGAAAGACAAATACTAACATAAATTGAACTGTTATAAAGTAAATTAGTTGATTATTCAAATTAACTTCATTGATGTTTTTAAGTAAACTGGTTTACAGATAACTAATGAAGTAAAATATATTCCTGAGTATCAATAATTTTACGTTATGATCAATTTATTGACAGGAGTTTCAACGATCAATTCACCGATGATAACGTTCCCAGTCATTTTAAAGTCTTATCAAAATATCAATTAGTAAGTTGCTTGTTTTTTTCTATGAATCGAAAAATGTCATTTGTCATGAAATAGTTAAATAGTGATACAATTAATATAATAATAAATTAATAACAATAATTAATATTTTGCTCAATATGATGATTTACATACATGTATATAATTGGTTGCCAACTACTGTGATTGCTGATGTTTCTAAGTTACAAGTTCTTCATTTCGCTCTTGAAAACAAAATTATACCTAGCACAATATACATGACAAATAGGATAAATACAAAACTAATAATTACATTTTTGTCACTTGTGAATTATTTTTTCTTTTCTTTTTCCTCAGTCCAAAATAAAAGATTTCACTGGGGATGATATCAATATGACAGGGCTCAACTTAGTGACTAATTTGGGAGTCATGGCGACCTAATTTTGCATTTGGCGACCAGTATTTCACTTATTTTTAAGTGTTTCTGAATCTGCAAGAGCCAAATGGCTCCTTGGAAAACATGGGCAACTTTGAGGCCTGTATGAATATGATACAATATGTATTTAATAATGTGAAATGAGCAAGGTGGTGGTAACTACGGTAACACACCTGAGAACAATACTACAACCATGCAGTTCTACAGACGACACCCCACGAAGACACCCGACAATCACCACAACAGCTGAAAATAGAAACAGAAATTGGATGGAAGTATGAAAAAAACCACGATAATAATTCAGACAATAATATATTAATAATGGAAAATAATAAAAACAAATCAAATATGACGAACACTTAGACCACAATGGTGTTCTAAAAAAATAAATCATTGACCGAAATTTTGAGGTATAAAGATAAAAACCAAAGCACAATCTGTAGGAAGTTTTCTATTGAAAATACGATGAATATGACGAATACAGTAAATATCTAGACCTGCTAGTGGTACAATGATGGATACTGTAATTTGTAAAATACATAATACATACATGCATACCACAAAATCTACTGTACAACAGCATGCAACATGACACATGTATTAAAACAGACTTACCCAATAAATTACTTGTTTGACATCTGTGTAATACACCACATTCAGGTAGTTTCCCATAAACATCAGATCCACCTTCCACAACAGTTAAATTGCTATACGGTTTCTGGCCAATAAGTATTGAAGATATAAGATTACCCCAAATATGCGTTGTTTGAAAGCATGCTAAAAATATTCCGTGAAATCGAAACATTTCGTGTTCCAACAGGTCTTTGGTGACCCTGGCAGAATCAAATGCTAACTTGAGGACGTAGGATATCTCCGCTGTCCATAGGATTCCTTGTCCCAGGCCAGCAAACAAGGCCGTCGGAATCAGAGTGTAGAACCTTGGGTAGAAATTGGCTCCGAACCAGATGAGGTAACACAACATTCCCAATGCTAATGACCATTTAGCTGTGAAGATGTTTATAACAATTGGTGACAACAAGCAAGTTAGAACTGTGGTCCCATGCACACAACTCATGGTGATTATTCCCAGGTTTGAAGCCGTGTTCACGGACGACTGAAGGTTCTGTATTGCCCGAAAAGATGAGAATATCAGAATGAAACTTGCACAGAGAACGATGAGGTTTTTCTTGAAGGTGAACATGATGATTGACGGGATGCTACTGCCCTGTTCACTGGAACTAGGGGTGGGCTCCTCTGGGTCCTCATCATTCTCACCGGACTTCTCCTTCTGCTCTATTATGTTATTAGCAACAACTTCTTTAACATAGTGTTTTTGACAAACGTGGTTTTGCACTTTTCTGTTGTTTCCTACATGGTTCTGATGTTCATTGTCCACATTGTCCAACTCGATTTCATCTACTTTCCGGGTCGCTTTGATGTAACTGGCTTTTCTTTTCTTCCGCATGATATCGTCAATGAAGTCTTCTGTTTGCTCAGCAATGTCAGTTTCTCTACGTGTGGCATATCTGTAGCTTTCACTTCTTTGACGGCTACACTGAGTGGCAAAAGTGTAGCTCGGTCGCCTTGGACGATAAAGTCCAAAACCCATCCCCAGACCACTGAAATCCCAAGGTGTTAGTGACATGACGAGATTAAATATATTCCTATGTATTCAGTTAAATGGAGATGTTCATGCTATTCATAAGTAGATCACACAGACTTTACCCTGGGACTTGTTGAGCACATCCTGTATGCAAAAATTGCACACCATATATCCAGAAACACAATCAGTTGTTTATTCCAACAAACTCGTTAAAACATATCGGAATGATCCAAACAAAAATCCATTTACGACTAAGCGCTCGCTCTGTTTAGAAAACACTGATAACCCAGATGAGGCGACGGAGGACAGTCTCTCCTTCAAACAATGCGATTCACCGATGTTATTCTCGTGTTGTGGCCATTCTGTGATTGGAATAGCCGGTTGAACATTAACAAACCCCTCCTCTGAATTCAGCTCATGTCGTGTGCTGCTTCCTGCCAACAGATTCCCTGTTTGGCTAAATAGTCACCACGATTACCTTTCTATTGGGGGCTATTGCGGCACGCGCCATCAATCGATCTCTTCCAGTTTCATGCTGCCTCTTGCTACAGCCGGTCATACAGCCAGTTTTTCAAACGTCACTTTGGAAATCCGGGCGCTTCACACAGTTTCACGCTGCGATTATTGAAACCGTTTCAAACACAGAATATTCCACTAATGGCGATGTTAAATAATACTGAAACAATAGAAGCACCAAGTAATTTATTTTCTCTGTGTTCATTCTAACTGGTTCTAAAAGATGCAAATGTTGGGAGCCGGTTTTGACAGCAAATCGACATTACGCATGGCAGGCGTAGCAGACGAATTTTGTCATCCGGGTTAATAGCCTCGCACTTAAAATACTAAAATGAATGCTACAAATATTGTTCCGTGATAGCCGTTGTGCGAGAAATCATGTTTTCTAACAACAAAAATTGTTCAAGTTTTAAACAAGATTTTAAGGATTAAAAGAAACGAGTAGAAACTACCAATCAAAACTGTCCACATTGAAAATTTCTTTGATGCTGATCTACAATATGGCTGCCTCCAGGATGGTCGGTGCTAGCGATAAAAATGTTTATTATGTTGTTTTATTCAGTAATTATCCATTTACAATGACCCGAGTTGATATTGATTGTATATTTCAAAGTCATTGCTATATTTATCTCGAACATATTTAATCTAACGATGAATATGAGAATCGCAATAAAATCAGCTGTTGTGTTGGCCATAACGAAAATAGGAAACATTATGGTTTAACGGATTTTGCAATGATGCGTGGCATTAATCAGTTTTACATTACATTCTAACAGTGACTAACTTACACGTTACAATCAAACTAATTTGCAGTGATCATCTACTTAGGAGATATCTCGTGCTCATTATTTTATATTGCTTTTAATTAGGAAACTTGTCAGTGTCATTCAAAAAAGGTTCTATGTGGATATCATATTGTAATTTGTATTTCATTGTTAGCTTCACCGACTCTAATCGTAAATTTTACAATGCCTGTTTGCACTTTTTAGTTCATTAGAATATGAGAAATACTGATAATAGTGATATAGTGATAATGTGAATACAGTAACCTGTTTGGCCCTGTTTATAGAGGCTATGGGAGCAAAGTGCAACGCAAACTCTGGCGGCAGACAACCCGACACCAAATCTCAAAATTCTCCTCGATATGCACATGTCATCAACCAAAATGGACCTCCGTAGATAGATAAGACATCGCTTTGTTTAAATCCGCCATCATTTTTTACGTACCTTATCGGAATAATTCACTAGCACCTTTCAAACTCATTTTATCCATCGTATCCTACGCCGGTGTTGGCGCATGCGTATTCATTAATGCAGGTTGATGTGAAAATTGAGAAGCATTATCACTACCCAGCCATAAACAGGGCCGAATTTATTAGTTGCAATTATGTATTTATGACTTTTTTTTACATCACATTAAAAAGTGCATTAAGCTCACAGGTACATTTTCTAATGTTTCACTTTTTTCGATGACATTGCATGCTTTCATTTGCTGAAGACATTTATACCAGTACCACGCGATATAACGGGGAAAGTGTCAGGCGTCAAATATGGCTTGATTCTTTTTGGAACCGGAAGCAGCATTTTAGTAAGTAGTACGAAAGTTGGGCTACCCAAAAAGGGACACTACACAGTATAAATGTAAAAAAGTTCAGTTCTGGCCAAGGTTTGCATAAAGTGACAAAAGTCGTCCTTGTTTTCAATAAATAAAATGTTAAAATTGTCGTCAATCTGCATTCTTGTACAATGGCAATCATACTGGACGATAATAAATTCAATATACCCTCCAAGCAATGCTAAATTAAATCTTTTCCTGGTAGTTTATTGAATATGAAGATGGAGAGAGAAAAAACATATCCTACTTATGTCTGATGTTTAGCAGTTTAGAACTGTCAACTGAGGAGGCTTTAACTTTTTTGTATCAACCAACGTATTGCTTTGATTTGGAAGGACATGTCATAGATGTACGTGACGGTGTGGTTAAGAGGAACTTGAAACAATTATTGTTAAACTTACAAACCTTTCACATCCGGAAATCACCACGAATGGTAGTTCGCCCTTCGATGTAAATAGGCAGCCATTAAATGACCCGGATGAACAGTGCGTGTGACGTCATTGTCTGAAGTCTCAAATATCAATTTTACATTTTACATTCCACATAATAACGGTCACGTTTCGTACTCTTCCATGTGCACGTCTCATACATACTTAATTTTACCTGTACTTGCGTTGAAACGTGATGTAGTCGTCGTTGAAAGGGAAAAAAACATCAAACGGAAGTAACCTTTTCTGACAGGGCGTTGCGAATATTGACATGCGTACTAGGTCCCCGGTTGTTGTGATGGCACCTTTGGAAATGTAGAGAATGCAGTCACAGATTGTTTTTATTCCCACAGAATGGTAATGAAATCTCACACTATTTTAATCGAGTGATGTAAGCACTTTAAAGTATAGTGAATTCATATTATTTGATTTTCAAAGGTATAACTTAATCTAACATTAGCAATTGATCATTCGTCTAGATCCACACATTTCATTTATTAGAACGATGACATGTTGCCGGTAGATTTATAGACATCTTTTTCAACTGTTTTTGTTAGTAATATATCGCCATGCATCGTACACTAATCGCAGATCTGAGGAACACTATTTTAGAGATTAGCCTGTATTCCTGTATATAAATATGTACAGCTGGTGTAGGTCCTTGTGCACCGACTAGTGTAGTCATAATGATCTTTCATTATCTTATGACGTCTATGAGAGCAGCGGACGCACGGAATCAATCTTGAATATCTCCTCGAATTTAAAAAATCACATATTATAAATCCAAATGGACTTCGGTAGACAGATATATTTACTTTTTTTGTTTTTTGAATTGGGGTTTATTATATAGTCGCATTCAAGATTTTTTCACTTATATCAAGGCTTTTCAGTTTAGGGCAGGGGGAAACCCGCAACATCCGTAGCGCTGAATGTTGCAGTAAACCTGCAAGCATTGGCTAGTACTGACCAGACCAAGGATGATAACTGCATTGCCACTCTACAGACAGCGCATCCTATTAATATTGCGTCAGAAATGTAACTTTTGCGAACATTGATGCCGGGCCCCCGGGGCGGGATTTTAACCTGGAACCTCTGGCTCCGAAGTCCAATGTTCTACCACTGTCCCTATTATTTACTAAAACATTGCTTCGTTTTAATCCACTGTTACCATGAAGGTGTTGGCGCAGGCATATTAAAAAATGTGGGATGATGTGTAAAGTCACAGTCTAAAACAAAAATAGATTAGATATTGTCACTGTTATTACAGCTAACTGACAAAAGAATACATGGATCACCTTTACTATCCCAACATTTTCACTGTGTCGTGTTGTATATTATGATAAAGCTACAGAAACATGAGAAAAAAATATGTCCCAGTACATTTGACGGATTGTAGTTTAAAGGATGCCACATTTTATCAGCTGCATTTGTCAATTTTATGTCAACTAGACTAGTGGTGTGTTGAATGTTGCCATTTGAAACATTGTTGTAAATGTGAAATGGCTTGAAATGGGACCTCATTTGGAAAGCTAGTATATACATTCTATATCCTTTTTCAAGTATATGTGATCTAAACCAAGAGTTGAGCATGAAATAATATTTTTAAAAGTGTTTCATAATCTCGGTGCTGGCTACTTATGTCCCACTGGTTATTAATATTTATTAATTGAAGGTGAAAGGCTATAATGGTACTAGTAGATCATCAAGTACATTCAATCACATATACTTGACCTACATAGTGATCAGGTGAAGTTTTTCCTGAAATTATATGGTGTGCATTTGTTTTTATTACACATGCTTTATACAACCAGCTACTTATTTCTTATGTTCCACTAGTCTAGTTATCACTATTTTAATATGTATTAAAGGCATTCAATCACAGATTAAGTGGTCATTTTGGATCAAATTGGAGTTTTTAGTATATTAACTGTAGTATATGTATTATTGCTTTTGTACATCAAGAAATTAGCTGATGTATTCATGGAACATGTTGGCAAAGAAACATTGGCTATGGAGTATACGGAGTATATGGAGTCTGTTAATCTCCCATAATCACCATCTGTGGAAGCCAGTATTGGTGATAAGATCTATATCTGTGATCGACAGTGCTGTGATAGTCGCTGCAGTAAATAAGTGGATACAATGCACATCATGTGACATGGGAAGTTATTTGTGGTGTTCACTTATTTTTTTCAGTAACAATTTTGAATACAAATTATTAGTGAACAGTATCCTCGGTTGAAAATCATAATTATTTTCTTTTATTCTTTTTAATCATGTTAATGTGCCAAATTATGTCATCAGTACTGACCATGAAGAATTAAAACTGTGTCCTTGACATTACAAAACAAATTCCTGATGCTTCCAGACAGAGCAACACAAGCAATTGTCTGCATTTTCTAATTGTTATTATGTTGTCTTGTCAGCCCTTAGCCCATTCCAACATGGAATCACGGAGGCTGAGCTCAACGTCATCCACTGGAGACGGATCTGTGGGCCACCCTGAGGGAGGACAAAAACCTGGCAAGAAAACTCCCAACGACTTCATCTTCGGCAAAGTCATCGGCGAGGGATCTTTCTCAAATGTAAGTGCAGTACAAACAACACACATTGTGACATGGCAAAGAAAACATCGAAAACAGATGTTTCTCAGTCACAGCCTTAAATTTCACTTGAAAGGGTATTTTCACAAATATTCGTTCTAGTATTGGCAAAGGTATGACTTCACATAGTGATTACCAGTTCAAGTTTACAAGATGATTGGTTATGGAATGTTAATGATATTGGAAAATTTGTATTTACTTACTAGAAGTTTTCTTTGTATTTTCAGGTTTTCCTTGCTAAAGAAGTCGGCACAAACAAGGAATATGCAGGTAACAAATTGGCATGTTTGTTTGAACATACAACTTAAATAATTCCAAAACTAGTGAGTGTTAGATGGCTTACATCAAGTATATATTTCAACTTGATGACTGTTTGTAATTTATTATATTCTTTGTTGCTAATTTACGTAGTTACCATGAGAGTTGAAATGGCTGTAAAATATCAATAGATGTATTCACTCACTTATGTATTCACAGTTAAAGTTTTGGACAAGCGCCATATCATCCGAGAACGCAAGAACTTGTATGTCATGAGGGAGAAGGAAGTGTTGATGAAACTGAACCATCCGTTTTTCATTCAGCTCTACTGTACATTTCAGGATGCAGAAAGACTTTGTATCCTTCCTGTTCAGTGCTCATTTATCCACATATTTGTCTTGTTTTTTTTAATATTTTAACAAATAATTTGTCTGAACAAACAAATTAGAAAATGTGATGAGCAATTTTAGAGTTAATGTGTCTATGCCTTTCTTTGCATAGTGTAAGCAATAGTTGTGTATACCTTGAATTAATAATAATGTATTCTGCATGCTACAATAGCCAACATACCATGATATAAGCAAACAAATATTAATGGGCAAGGCCATAATGATTTAGGCCAATCCGTTCAAATTGGAAATATATGAGTGTTTTACATCAAGTTGAGCATATGCATAGTATGTGTAGTGGGAAATTGAACTGGGTTGTGTGTTTTTTAGGATAAAAACATCCCATCTAGCAGCATGTAATATTAGTCCAATACCTGTTCAGGCTGTTAGTGGTCCACAGAATAGGTGATAGATGGAACTTAATTTACTCGCAAATATCATCTCCGATTAATTTTGAAACAGATGACAAATTCTGGGAGAGTGACTTCCCTTACTACGTACAGTGCACTGTTAGTGCCATGCTTCGTTGACTGTTCATTAAGACCTTGACATATAAGTTCTGATTGTTAGACAAGTTAGACTGTTTTGGAGAGAATGCATGTGCAGTTGCAGATTTTCATTGGTCAAGTTAGAGCGCCAAATGTTGCCCAGTACCCAGTGTCAAGTTAGGCATGTTTTCGTTTCCTGGATCAAACAATTCTTATTTCTGAACTTGAATTAAATAATAAAAATACAAAGAACTGAAAAATTATGTAAAATTGTATGTTTTTGAGAAGATAATAATCAAATATATTTTTAGAAAGCAAAAGATGTTGAAAAGAAAGAGACATTTATTTCATTATGACTTTGCCTTTTAAAATCCATTATTAATCCAAACACAATATCAATCCTTAGCTGACCAGACTTTGTTTTAAGTTATGCAAGAGGTGGGGAGTTGTTGCATTATCTAAACAAGCTGGCGTCGTTCGATGAGGAGTGCACACGATTCTATGCAGCGGAGATTGTCATCGCTCTCCAGCATCTCCGCAATCTCGGTATCATTCACAGGTATGTCGTACTCCCATACCAATGATATCTTGGTACACTGTATCATTCACAGGTATGTCGTACTCCCATATCAATGATATCTTGGTACACTGTATCATTCACAGGTATGTTGTACTCCCATATCAATGATATCTTGGTACACTTTATCATTCACAGGTATGTTGTACTCCCATATCAATGATATCTTGGTATCATTCACAAGTATGTTGTACTCCAACATCAATGATCTTTTGGTATTTGGTATCATTCACAGGTATGGCATGCTCCTGTATCAATGATGTCTAGGTGTAATTAACTAAATGATATCTTTATATCATTAACTCAATAATATCTTGATATGAGAAGGACACTTGAATTCCATATTTGGTATGAATTTCTGAATCTATATTAGTAGGGACTATTCTTAACTATAGATATTTCTATATGTGGACAATATTTTGTTTCAGGGATCTCAAACCAGAAAATATTCTCCTCAATGACAAGATGCATATCCAGATCACAGACTTTGGCTCGTCAAAGATTTTGAAGGAAACTACGCCTGTAGATAATTCAGGTAGTCTGCATGTTGACTTGTATTCCAGTAGTCACTGGTTATAGTGGAAGTGTCATCTGGTCCAGAGATTACTTCACCTTTTTGAATTTGATTTCATGCTCAGCTCGAAGTTTTGTTCACAAATCCCTATGTTAATTTTGAGCTTCAGCCTGATATCTCATTGTGCCTTGCTTTACCGGATTTCACTGAGCCTGACTTCATATCACAATGCTACTGTTTCTGTTATGAATGTCCTGTCTGAATTCTATTCTAGATGGTGCACCCGTGTCTGGGCGTAGGAGTTCCTTCGAAGGTACGGCTCAATACGTCTCGCCAGAAGTTCTCACAAGCAAGAAAGCAACATATAGGTAAGTAGTAGCAGCAAGTATGTCTGTTCACATATTAAATAATATTTGTGGATTCCACTAAATTATATGTCCTGTGTATAACTATGCTACACTGATAGAATGTCCCAGTTGATCGGACCTAGCACAGAATGTCAGTAATTGTATTAGTGTTGACTAACTTTACATTTTCCATCCAGCTCGGATCTGTGGGCCCTTGGTTGTATCATATACCAGTTCCTGTCTGGATTGCCTCCCTTCAGAGGAGGGTGAGTGCTGCTTACTTCATCTACTTGTCACCTGCTCGTACTAGATGTACCGTCAGTCATAGATACTGTATACCAGGACATTTTCAAGGTTGGCAAATTTAGAGGATGCCTGTCTAGCATTTAAATAAAATATTTGGTAGATATAGTCTAATGGTAGTGGTTATTATATATCAACCTCCTGATCGTCGTGTGCTGGGGACATGTGATCAGCGTAAATCCATTGCAAGTATCCATACAAGTTACAACGATGTGATAATTGCTATCCATACATGTAAACTTAGTTTCAAATAAGCACATAGTTGTAAGAAATTAAGCTGGTTGTAGTCCTGCAAATCCAGTATCAACATGCTGCATAAATAGTTTAAGACCTTTGTTTCGGTTCATAGATCAATGCGTGTTCATGCGATACAATGTGACACTACTTGACATTCCTCCTTTCTTTCCCTATTTAGACACCGGATGAATGTACTTACAAGTGTCTCACAGGTGTCTTTGTTACCCTTCCTTTAAGTCTTTGTTCTTGCATTTAAATTTACTATCGCTATTATTTCCTTACTTAAATATATGATGATTAGTTGTACATATACGTTATTACAATTTTGACAATTGCTCATGTCATATTTATACTGACACACATGAGGCTCTCATGCATGATAGTTTGTTTTTGAACATGACAGTGTAAAGAAAGTTTGTGGCTTGAATTATTTAGAGGCTGACTAATTAACCTTGAATAATTTCCAACCTCGAAAGTTTCAGGGTATATGGTAGTTGAACATGTTCAGTCATCATGTATGGGTGAAAGATTCCTGCTGTGACATAAAACAATAATTCACTCATTGAACATGCTCAGTGTGTCTGATGAGATTTGAACTTGGTCTGTCAGTACCAGCCAATGCTCGCAGGTTTACTGCAACATTCAGCATTACAGATGTGGCGTGTTTCCTCCTGCCCTAAACTGACAAGCCGTGATAAAAGTGAAAGAATCTCGAAAGTGGCTCTAATCCCCAATTTAAAAAAAAAAGAAGATTGCAATGCATATTTTATATCGTATTTATAAAGTTTATATTAGCTCTCATTAAAACATTTCTTTAATCTGGACTGGAGTAGCTTTCCTGAAGGTTGATGGTTTCTAGCTGATTACATAACAGCATTTATTTGTGAGACTTTCTGACGAGTTTCTGTTATGGTCATGATTTACATTGCAGACATGAGTACCAAATATTCCAGAAAATAATCAAGTTGGAATACAGCTTTCCTGAAGGTTTTCCATCATCAGCGAGAGATATTGTAGAAAAAATACTGGTAAGTTTATTGTTTGTTTCCTCCGCTATCCAGATCCTCAGCCTTGTTTGAATCTTAATACCAGTGACTAAGGTTTCAGTGAAGGTATGGAACTACAGTTTGTACTGGAGATGTCAGATTTCCAAAGTTAAATTATATTATATTATATCAAATTATAATATCTCTACTTTACATAATGTATATATTTACTCAGTCGTGATGTCTTTTCTCTGTGACTAGGTTATAGATGATACACTGAGATTGGGATCGGTTGAGATGGGAGGCTTCCCGCCATTGAAGAATCACGAGTTCTTCGCCAGCATTGACTGGGATCGCATCAGTGACCAGACTGCTCCCAAACTTGTACCGTATCTTCCTGCAACCAGTCACAACCCAGAGATGTGGGGCTCGGAGCAGCGGGTACATCCAGATCTACTTACTTCACATATTTACTAGTTACTTTATTTGAGCTATGGTCATGTTTCCTGAAAGTTGGCTAATTGTTAATTGGATGTATAGTAATTTGGAGACACTGGCACAGATGTTCTGTGACGTCCATTAATGAGTTCAGGATTTTCCTGAAAGTTGGCTAATTGTTAATTGGATGTATATTAATTTGGAGACACACTGGCACAGATGTTCTGTAACGTCCATTAATGAGTTCATATGAAGTGTTTACTTATTGCATTCTGTTTCACAGACTGGCCTAGATGAACAGAGACTGGTGGAAATTATCACTAACAGTGTGTAAGTAATACTGTTTGATATTTGACATTTGTTTGGTACCTACATGACCTGTCCAGTTACTCAAATCATGGTACATTTGAACTACCAACCCAGAGGTTCATATCTGGCAACAATAATGCATGTAAAGATTGGGGCGTACATCTAATGTATTGTAATTTGTTATTAGTCTTGTACTATGTGACATTGGTGGGATACTGGTGTGACATTGGTGTCATGTTTCAGCATGACGCCTGACGAACGTCTCAAGCAGCTAGAAGTACAGAGAAAGGAGAACAAGTACCACAGGTTTATAGAGAACCACCTGATCCTTAAGCAGGGATTCATAGACAAAAGAAAGGTGAAGACTATTGCAATAGCAATTGTATATTTAGTATTGTACATAAGCCATTGAATTTACCAATCTATGAAAATGCCAGCATCGCTCAATCCAAATTGATCCGCTTGTTATTTGTTATTGTGTGAAGACTGATCACGCAGGTTTCCGTGTAAACATTAGTAAGTTGTTACTAAAGTATAGCTGTATGATCAGGGACTGTAGTCGGTACATCTTGCTAACATACACCTGTATGTTTCAGGGTCTGTTTGCTCGGAGACGCATGCTTCTGCTGACCGAAGGCCCTCATCTGTACTATGTAGATGCAGCCAACATGGTTCTGAAGGGGCAGATTCCATGGTGAGTGGTGGAGCTGGCAGATTAGTGAGGTGGGGTGTGTGGTGCGGTTGACTGCTTTGACAGTCGCCTTCCAGCTTAGCTGATTTCGGCAGACTGGTCCCTCCTTGGGATGCATGTGTCTCACAGC
>JAUTBT010030438.1:0-18971 GCA_032361225.1 Lepetodrilus schrolli | reverse complement strand
AGGTAACTTTCGCGAACATTGATGCCGGGCCCACGGGGCGGGATTTGAACCTGGAACCTTGGCTCCGAAGTCCAACTATTCTACCACTGCGCTACCACCCGCCCCGATATCTCAGGAACTGTTTCACAAATTGTATACAAATTTAGGGTGATATACTGTTATATTATTCTTTATATCTAAGCTTCTCTTGCAGGGACATACTTAGGTAGCCTTCCAGACAATACCCTGTTACAGTATCTCCAATCATCCAGTTTTTCATGTCTCTCTGGGGTATAGTTTGGTAGTAAGCTATGTTGCAATATAGCAAATAATCAACTCATACATATTATTATTTTCAAACATGAAACAGATCCATAGGCCTGCTTTACTGATGTTACAACACTGACAATAGAAGAAACAGAAAAACATTTCAGTTTTTGTTCATGTTATTAGGTTTGATGGTAAACAGAACAGAAGACATTATAGGATTTTAAAAAGATACCATGTTATGAACTATGTAATTAAAAAAGAGTGGCGTTTTGATTGGTCCTGGGCACAATTTAAGTTACTATGAATAGAATTTGATAGATATTTTGACAAATTGATAGAATTAAACTGTGAGAAAAAACTTAAAAGATTAGCACAGAAATTAATATTTGGTCAGCAGGGGCCTGTTCAACAGAACAATCAAAGTGCTAGGAGAGCTCATACAACATAATGTATCATGTTGTAACTCTTGTACAGCTATGATAGTTCTGTGGAACACAACCCTGGAATATTAACACCATTTAGTGTGATTCTCAAATCCCTATTTCCACCTCAATTGAAGCACATAAATGTTTTCTTACTCGGCTATTCCAAGTCCAAGAAAAGAAACCTATGTTTCAAATATATTTGGCAACATAGACCAGGTAAAGTTTAACTAAATATTACCATTCTGCTACTAAAATATGGTGGCATTAGTGTTTCATAAACAATATTTTTTATCGTAATTGAGCATAAGTTAATCTGTGTTAAGAAACTTGTATTATGATGTTAATGTACAATGAGCATGTGAAAATAAAGAAATGATAAAAATAACAGATTTGATGTTTCCGCTTGTGTCTGAACAATTGAAAATTTACGATCAATAGACTATATATTCGATGAAGAGTGTGAACGTTTGTATTCAATCGTGAAAATATGCCTTACAAGCTCCACTGGATGAGAATGTACACTGTATTTGGCCAAAAAAAACAACATGAAACATTGTCAATGTATTAGAAAAATAAGTCATTTTAGACAGCAGCAACAGCAACAACAACATTGAAGTGCTGACAAGTGTTTGACAAATATACTCCTAAAAAAAAAGAGACTAGAAATACCGAAAAATATGTTATAATACATGGGGTATATAATACTCACGCACTCCTTCAAACATTTGCCCCTCAAAAATATATCACGAAAATATATCATAATGGGGTATAGTATGAGTGCTCCCAAATTACACCCCTAGAGATTTCAAGCCAATGTATGGTAACATTAACATTGGACAAGAAAGGGGCAAAGTATACCCCTAGTTTTGCAGGGATATACTTTTATTGCCTCCCAATCTATACCCTTGGTGAAATTAAGATGACAAAAAAAAAAGAGAAGGTGTCAAAATTATCTGAAATTTACTAAGTGGGTTTAGTTTGACAAGACTGAGCATACTTTGGCAGGCTTTCAAACTAACCCCAGGGAGCTAGTTTCAGCCTTTCTAAACAATACCCAGATATATTATCAGACCTTCAAAAGTATACCCGGGTGGGGGTTATAGTTTGAGACGTTACATCGGTAGTCCAGACGGAATGTCAGGGCATATCCATTTGAGATTAATGCCTCAAAGTCCTTCGTGAAATGCTGGCCAGGAGTGTGTTTGTGATGACTGAAGCAGTTGGAGGCTACTCAAAACATGTGATACCATAGTGCCTGCAGAATCATGGAATAACCATCCATATTGCACTCAATCAGAGCATCATGGTAAATTTAGCCAAATATTGATTTTCCTTAGACATCAAAGTATATTTTCACTATGGAACAAATCTGTGGAATATTTTGCGAGAAAAGCATGGGATATGTAAAAAGTAATTAATGATGCTATCATATCATAATAGACCTTTGGTATGTCCTCATGCTGTTAATCTTGTGCTTTAGGTGTCCTTGGACTGTATACATGGTTCTATGTATCAATAATCTTCTGTTTATTGTATTTTCATATTATTTACTATTTGTAACAAAATATTTGTTTAATTAAATGTTCACATATTAAAATCAACATAGTTAGACCACAGTTGGGTTTTTTTACGGATTGTTCTGTGATAATTTTGGCTCTGGCAGTTGAAAATTGAAATAAATATAATTTGATATTTTGGCCAATTGGTGGGGTCCAATATAAACATAATAATAATTGTTATTAACACCAGTGCATATAAATTGATTTGAATACACACTTATTTTAAAGTACTGCTTGTCAATAGGAGTAATTGTTATATATTACACTTTTGTTCTACATATCTACCAGAAAGCAATCAAATTGGCTTCAAAATTATTGCATGCCCGACTTTGCTCATGTCCAATGATGGTTTATACGACTTGTTCCTTTACCATATAGTAGACTAACGGCAGAATACAATAAAAAAAATACTTATCTGTAAACCATGGAATCAAATACTATGGCCTTATTACAGGTTATTTGTACATATTAACTTTCATCTGAATTCAATCAGTAGTTGATGGTGACAGCAATAATGATGTGTATATTAATAACACAGATGATCCAACATGACACAAACTCATTGGACCGTTGGATTAATTTGACACAAATTACTTGAAGCTTTGAATTTATATTTTGTCATAAAATAAACCAAGCAATCTAACACAATCTGACACAATTTCATTTATGCCAATGAAAAATAATAATATTCCAACCATGATTGCAAATATAATGGATATGGCAATAAAAAAAATCTCTTCAACAAAACACCTCCATTTTGCTGTTTATGGCATTACTAACTCTTAAACCAATAACTCTTAAACCAATCACCTAAACATGATGCAACTTGGTGCAGTGTTTCAATCAAACGAGGACAGAAAATTGTTGCCAATGCTAGATCTTGATATCTCGGTAAAACATTGAGATTATTCTCTGGATCTTCTGATGGATCGTGATAGTTACATAAATATATTAGAAGGAATCAATACGTCTATATCTACATCTAATTTCTAGCTGGACCGAGATAATATATTGGTTTTGTCTGCCTTCTTATAATCTGGATTGAGCAAACAAACAATTTACTTAATGTGTCTGTCATATTATACAATGGAAATCGATGGAGGAGAGTAATATGTAGGCAGTGTGTGTGAAAATAACATAGGCCGACCTACAGCCCATGGTCAAATGGGATAGGCATGAACCCATACCATTTTAAGAAAAATACCTCTCCAACAATGTCCTTTAATAATGAAAATGAAGAACACACATTAGCCAAGACAGACAACTATTAGGAAACTAAGAAGATCATGTTACCATTGATTACCATATTTCAAACGGAAATATAATTCTGTGAATTCATTTCTATACAGTACTTAACAAAATCAGTAAGTCCCAGGACATTGTTTTGTTGTCAACAACAAGTGAGTGCATCAAGTATAATTGCTCAAAAACAATCCCAACAGTTACACTTGAGATATTGTCAGTCAGTTTCATACCAAAACCAATTCCGTACTGACCTATCCTGTAGCAGTGAATGTGAACCAGACATGTCTTTCATTGGTATACTGATGCTACTGTTTATGCAAATTGGACAGGCCATCTTCACAGTGATTCTATCACAGATACTAGTCTATAGGACCTAAAATGATCGTAGGAATACAATATTTGTGAAATTTGACCTAGGTACGACAGCTTATCTTTTAACCTGTTGGAACCAACTGGATGTGAACACTGGCCCCGAGATTACGAAAATTTTCCGAGTACGATTTTATGCTCAACTCAGTTTTCTTCCCAAATCCCCATATAAAATTTGCGCTTGAGCATGAAATTGTACTCAAAAAAGCTTCATAATCTCAGGCCACTAGAGCAGCAGATGAAATTTCACCAGGAGAAAGGTGAACTCATTACAGTTGAAAATATCCACAAAATGTAGCCTCTTTATCTGAGCATCTTGATACTCTAACTGTGACCTTGACTAGCAAGTATAGGTAAATAAACATGTTGGATTTTCTCCAACTTTCTATTCTCATTATCAAACACAGTTCAAAAGAGCATTGACTTATGTCAGTCCTGTTACGCAATACTTGGATGATGTTTTAGGACATGCTAAGAATTCAGCTAATAACATCAATTTAAGATATACTGACAAATAGTAATAGATATTCCAAATGATAAAAATATGAGAACTTTCTTTTTCTTTTCTTTCCGGATTCATATATTCCATGATTGCCCATCACATCTGTTTCTGTAGAAAGTGTGCTTGAATTGTAAATATATCATATTCCATAGTTCTGAAGAAGAAGTTCAGAGGATTCTTCAGTATTTAATCAACAAATCCTATGGATTTGTACTAAATATTGACAGCTACTCCCACCATAATTCTGTACAAGTCTAAGGACATAATATGCACAGCTTACAGGAAGAAGCTCTTCTAAATACGATACACCAGAAATAATTGTTTTTGTGATGAATTGGTTAAACAGGTGCATTAAAAGTGCATTTCCTCTATGCCTCGGGGTTACCTATAGCATGTGGCCAGTAAAACTTGGGCTACATGACTAATTTCTTTATAACTGCAATAATAACATTGCATGCAATATAATTACATGAACACTTTTACAATACATATTTTGGCTTCAGAAAGAAGGCTTTTAAACATCACACTTAAATAACTCCAGTCATCAGTAATTTTAGTTGAGATTGGAATGCACCGTTCTTGAGATTAATGTACATAAACATACCTTTTCTTGAAAGTGTTACATGCTCTTGACATATGTAAATTTGAACATTGAATAGATGGTAGATGGCAGAACATTCCGAGAAATGGAAGGGTCTGTAAATGTTGCAAATCTCAAGCTATAGCCGACGAATTCCATTACCTATTTAGATGTGAATATTTCATAAATGCAAGGAAATTATATGTGCCAAACAAATATTTAAAATTTACTAATATGTTATCTTTCAAGAAATTACTAAGTACTAATAACATACAAATGATCAAGAATTTATCACGTTTCATACGCATTATCATAGAAACTATTGCAAAATTGAATGCATAATGAGCAACATAATTCTTCTGAATACTAATGTAAACAGTATTGTGTGTACATCCGACCATGCTATCTTGATGATTGTTTCTTTTTGTTATTGTTTTGAATTGTGTACTCCTGTACCACCACGTGTGGCTTAAGAGAATAAAGATGAATGAATGAATTAATTAATTAATTAATACTGGAATTATTTCTTTATGGCATTTTAACACATAATATAGGTTTTTTTAAAAATCATGAATAGGTCTCTCCATATTGAAATTGCAGTCAATCCTTTAATAATCTACTTACATGTGACTGGGACAGGAGCTCCTTCATAATAAATAGGTCATAAATCTCCTTCCCTGTTTTGATTCGTTCTTCGTCTGTTTCGAGTTTTTCAAATCGTCGTATCTGGAATAGAAAGAAAAACAATAATGCATTTGGTAATGGATTGAAAACAGACAACAGAGGGAGTTCCTTCAGAACACAGGAAAACTGGTCTATGGAGTTCTCTGGTGAAGACTTACATTATATCACTAAACATGAACACCATGCCTGGAAAATATTAATAAAACAGCTAATGGGCAGAAATATCTGTAACATTTGTGTTCGTCCCCTGGAAAACTTAAACTTGATATAAATAATGCTGCTCAAAATATTTGAAGATCATAAACAAAATTGATACATTATTCATTGTTCAAACATAATATTGTTCGTAATTCTACCTAGCCAAGCCTGGTATATGTTAAAGAAGATGAGTACGGGGACTTTATGGGTGTATAAAGCTATCATTGGTTAGCCACGTGCTCAAACAACAATACCTTTTTACACCTATAAAGTACTCTCATGAGTTCTCTAACTATCTTAAAGCTCAGCTAAAGCCCAAGTTTTACACATACAAACAAGGTAAACACTTAGGCTTTGTAAAGAGTACTATTATCAGTGTATAAATGTACTCCATGTGACACTAATAGAGACATAAAATTTACAAGGAGGCTTTGCTATGTTTTAAATTATTATTAACCCTCTTATGGAAGAATCTTGCTCAGAGGTTATCTATATAAGATCTCCATTTCAGGTCATAAACTACTGTATAATGATAAGGGATAACTGTTAGAAGAGGACTTAATTGTATAGTCACATTCAGTGGACATTTGTTACAACTTCTGATCCATAATTTATTTTATTATACAGCAATGAATGTTGATAACTGAGTTATATCCTGGCCTCATGAAAACAATGTTGCACAAAGTAACTCTATACAAATACTGTGGCAGTAGTGTCTGCTCTCCCCAGCCTAGTCAATGCTAGACATCACAGACAGGACAAGGATGTTTATTTTATCAGTCAAGACTGATACACCAGCTATCACACTACGCAGTTGAATGTGCATCATGATATGCTTCTCAAAATACGTTTTTACTGCCATGAAAATAAGGGAGGATAGTAGGCCAGGTGTGGAAGAAGATTTCAGGTGAGCGCTGCATTATTATCCGAAGTGTTCTCTTCACCCACACCGCTTTACTGACTTGCAATTCACCACAGAAACTCTCCCCAACAACAAGAGGAATACTTCTAGCATGCAGATGCACAGACCTACGTGCATGTTCTATCTGTGCTTATTGAGATGGTGTGCAAATCTGTACACAAAGAGCTGACGACTACCGTATTTCTTCTATTAATTTGAACAGGAGAAAATAATTAAATTTGTAGCCGTTCACATTATTAGAAAAATACAAAAATTGAAAATGATCGGTGTTCGTATATTTAGGAACAACAAAACTAAAGTACAAAATATAGTTGTTTCTGTTACGATTAACATCATTCTAATTCTTGTTACTTCTTAAGAATACAGTATAATTTAGTATGCACTATATACTGAGTGTAACATATGAACTATGGCACCAAAACGTTATATCAAAGTTCAGATTAACAAACACGCGAAGTGGCCCCAACATTTTCATTCCCTATTTTGAGCACCTCTTTTAGAAGATATGGATAATGGCAATGTAACTGCTCCAAGAAAATTGCCTGCAATGATACAAATGCAAAATGTTCAATCAATGATGATTTATCAAATGAACATGGGAAAGTTCCGTTTTGCTTACAAAATGGCAGCATTAAAGACACATGAAAGACCATAGCTGATTTGAACCACCAGGCCGACACTAGGTGTGAAATAGACAAAATGGAGTCCCATGAAGCCAACAACTCTTCTCGGTTTGATGTATGCTATACTAATAAAGGATTCTCAATGGCATTGCAATTTATGAAAGTGTCAGGAACAAAATGTAATGGGCAATTCAATAAATACTCATTTTGTATTTGTTTCTGAAATAATATTACATTGTTAGTGAAACAAAAGACTTCACTCATTACAATCAACTCATCTAAGCAGACCATCTAGGTCTTATGCTCAATACACACATTAACCAAGCAAGGCCACTTCCAGTACTTTGATAATGGGTACAGTGAGCCCCGACATAATGCCCTTCATTACATCGCGCATTCGGTTAAACCGCTCGGTCAACCATGGTCCCCATTTTTTAGTCTAAAAAAATGTGGCTGGCTGACGTGCGTGGTAACAAAAAATATGTCTAGCTGAAATTAAAACTACTGGAGATTTATTTTTATGTGTGTATTTTAATCAAGAGGAATAAAATGCTAATCCATCAAATATATTGCATTGAACAAATACCTTTTGAGCTATGTTTTTAGATGTATTAAATGAGTACTGTGTGGGAAATATCGTCATTCACATGATCAAAGCGTCATCTGTCTATCTTGACAAATAAAGTAGGCCTATACAGAGTGACTCAATTGCATTATAACATTTTCCAGATGTCAACGAGCATTACTGCGCTCTTTAGATATCGCTCATATTACTATGAGGTAACAGTGTTTAAACGACCACCAATATTGTCACACATGGTATATCATTTTAAATATAATGATATGAAGTCTATGTGTTTGAAGAAAGACGGTAACATATGAATCCGAATCAGTTGAAAATGGTAGTTTTTTAAACACTGTCCTATTTTACATGCTTTTTATATTCACTTCTGGTGGTCTAGGCAAGAATGGAGTACATTGTTAAAAAGATTGTGCAAGTCTATACTGAGTGAAAGTTACATGTCTAATTTGACAAATAACAGCATACTCAGCTTTTTTATTATTTAATAGGTGCTCAAAATATGGAACGAAACTTCGGTGCCGCTTTGCGTGTTTAGCTACTATCATTCTGAACTTTGATGTAACTTTCCGACGCTGCAGTATATATTACACTCAGTATATAGTGCATACTAAACAACACTGTATTCTCAAGAAATAACAAGAATCAAAATGATGTTAATCGTAACAGAAACCATATTTTGTACTTTAGTTTTGTTGTCCCCAAATATACGAACACCGATCATTTTCAATTTTTGTATTTTCTAATAATTCGAATGGCTACAAATTTAATTATTTTCTCCCATTGGAATTAATAGAGAAAATATGGTACTATGTTCACAAGTGTTCATAAATGAAAACATGCAAATGTTCTGTGCACAATGGGGATTTGCATACACAAATTTAGGGAAGCATAAAACCCAACCACCATAGATCTGTTGATGAAATAAACCAGCCACAGCAGTGGGTCTAGACTATGACACTTGCTCGTTCAAAATAATAAAAAATAAAGGTTTAAAAAAATAATAATTTGTTTTTGAATAATTAGAAAATGACAATTTGAAAAAAAATGGTCATGTTCATATTTTAGGGTAAAAAATATAATTAATTTTGGCATTAATTTAGGTTATTAGGGTACCGGGTAATTACAGTAATGGGTAGATATCACTTGACCCAATTATTGGTTTATTTGATTGTCATTGCTGAAGATATATTGCTTGATCCAATTATTACCACTGTGATGTCGTAGCATTGCTATGAAGTCCAGTGCAAATGCACATCAGCCTGAACATTGACTTCACAGTTAAATCTTTATGTTTTATAATTTTGATTGACAGTTAATTACATCTATTCCAGATGCTGCAATTCAGAAAACTGGCGGATTATAAATAAATATTCAGGCAGGATGGATAATCTACAGGATGGGTAATTTACTATTTGAAACAAACATTTTGATATTTAAGAAATGATTATTATTTTATGGTTGTTCACTGAAGTATGAACGATTTGAAAGTACTGGTTAAACTCTTGTTTCTAACAAACTAATTTCTAATGGCAGTGATAATTTCAACATACACTTTACGTGTGGGTCTTCCGATTGTCGACTCGTTTTTATGTAGAGCATTTTCTTAATAAATATGATTGGGAAGGAAGTTATTAAAACAACATGAAGGTAGGAGTTTGTGAGAGATACTAGACATGTTCTGAATCTCAAATGCATATTATACTAGCTGTTTATCGATGGACAAACTTCTGGTACGATGACACGATCTTTATTGTTAGAATCTGACACTGGCAGCGACTGGAATCACGTTGGATTTAGTTAGTTGTTAGATGACGTACACGTACACAACATTATGGCAATGGACTAGATCTAGTCATGAAAACCTGCACCTAGAAAAGAAATAAGCGTAAAATAAAATGATGCACTGTGACGTCACTTGGCTATTTAGTCTAGACAGCTATACACGGATGTTGAAATTTGTTGTGTAAACATTTGTCACGTGACCATGTTTTAGCCAATCACCAGTCACGAAATCATGTAAACATCATAGTAAGAAATTATATGATTTTGTCGTTGAATAGTGATTAGGTTGTTTGGTAGTTTCTGCTGTTGTGGAGGTGTCTTTGATGTCGGAGGAGTATATGATGCAAAGTGTTACGTGGTACGTATGTTGCACTGTTTCTGATTTGTCGTTTGCTGCAGGCGGGGGCATCTGTGACTGATAAGTGGGCTGAGGAGTTCGCAGAGGTAGCAGGAAATGAACCGGGGAATGAGGAATTCTGGGATCAGCTGCAGAAACACTGGCAAGATGTTGACAGGTAATGCCAACAAATGCAGTCATGGAGCATTGACGAGTATCTGACAATCGCAGTTTTCCTTAATTTATCGTTGTACTATTAATGTGTTGGGAAGTTTGGGGTTATGTTTTTTGTTTTTGTTTTGACCTTGTTCCAAAATTATGTCACTCTTACTGCAACTTTTCCTCGTCACATATGAGTGAAAGATTCCCGCTGCGACGTAAATCAATAACTCACTCGTGACTGGCTCATCAGTCCATTGAAAATATAACCTGTAGCCCTTAGTTTTGTAGTAAACCTGCGAGCACCTGCTGGTACCGTTGAAACAAGGATGTTAACTATACTATAACAGCACAGACAGTACGTCCATTTCTCCTCATCAGAACTTTATTTGAATGCCGGGTCTCTGGAGTGGTTTCGAACACGGGATCCTTGGCTATGAAGTCCAATGATTTCCCACTTTCTAGACATGTTAGAATACCAACCCTTCCCCGGTTCCATAGGTTACTGCAGCTCAATGTTGTTTCCATTTCGTTGTGTTAATATAATATAACTGTTGGTTTTGAGTGTAGTTGAGTGAGACTGGTGTTTTGCAGGAATGACAGTCACCCTTGGCTGGCGGAATTTGAGCAGTCAGAACCACACAAGGTAACTGCTGTGACTTAAACAATAATTCACTCTCCTGACGCAATGTAGACAGTGATTATGACGTAATTGTCTAGGGCAGTTGGCAATGTTAGAGAAAACTATGCATAATTATCCTTTATAACTTGATTAAGGTGTATTGTAGTATTGTATGGACTATAAATTGGTGATATCAAGTTTCAAAGTCGTCGGCTGTAGCGTGATCATCAGAGCAAAATGGCCGGCCTCCTAATACAAGAAATATTAGGGGCTCTAGGAGTCCGTATTACCCCACAAAACAAATGTGGCTACATCAATTTTTATCTGAATGGTAATAAAGTGTGGTACACTTTGTCTCCTGACCAATCAGATTCCTAGAATTTTATCTGAAACATAACAAAGTGTGGTACACTTTGGCTCTCGACCAATCAGATTCCTAGAATTTTATCTGAATGGTATTAACTTCATATAACCAGGAGTACAGTTTCGAGGCGGACAACCCACTGTTAGATCACCCGAACCCATTCACAGTCGGGCTGGAGAAGCTAGAGCAGGGAGACATCCCCAACGCTGTGCTGCTGTTCGAGGCAGCGGTCAGGAAAGATGACCAACACATGGAGGTGGGTGGCAATGACCAACAACCATCAGCTCGGACATTGTGTCATTCAATGATGTAAAATATCATGAAATCAGCCAACAATATTAGGTTCAGGAATATATTCTCAGATGTTAAATATCATGAAATTAGGGATCAATATTAACTTCTCATTGTGTACGGGTCAAAGATTTTCTCTGACGTTTAGTAATGAATCACTTAATTACCAACATCATTATTATTATTGTTAAAATTATTATTATTATTATTATTATTGTTGTTGTTAATGTTAGCAAATCCAGGAACTGTTCAAATAGAACTGATCTCCTTCTCACAGTAGAATGTTATCCACATCAGTGTTTTTGTTTGTAACAATCAATGTCTAATATGTCTACAATTATGTTTTTAGGCATGGCAATATCTTGGCACCACTCAAGCAGAGAATGAAAATGAACCCGCTGCAATTGCAGCTCTCAAAAAGTAGGAAGCATCAAATCTTTTTTGGGGCATTTCAGTTATTGTTATGTAAAGAAAATGTTGATGAACATTTGAAATATGTATTGTAAATTTAGTAACAATATGACAGTTTGTTTTATATAACGAGTTCTTGTTATTTTATAAGACTCATAAAGATCTGCCGGTATTTAGAGTTACCTCCCTCACATTTCTTCATCAGAAATGTCCTGTATGAAACAACGTAACCATAACTCCAACCTTAGCAATAGTATATGGGGGCGGGTGGCAGTACAATGGTAGAACGTTCAGACATCATCTTGGGAGCCCTGATCCATGTTCGCAAAAGTAAGCTTTCTGACAGGATGCGCTTTCTGTACTGTGGCAATACAGTTATCCTTGGTCTGTTAGTATCAGCCAGTGCTCGCAGATTTACTGCAACATTCAGCACTACGGATGTTGCAGGTTTCTACCTGCCCTAAAACTGAAAAGCCTTGATATAAGAGAAAGAATCTTGAAAGCGGTTCTATAATTCCCCAAAGAAAAATGGTGTATGGGTAAAGTTGGAGATACAGTTACCATGGAGTTGAGCCTTTTCTTACATGAGAATCCTAGCGTTAGCGTTATCCTTCCTGTCTTTTTCCAGGTGTCTAGAGTTATCTCCCTCTAACATGACCGCCTGGCTATCACTGGCTGTCAGTTACACCAACGAGTCACTAGGGTCATTCGCATGTCACGCACTCAAGTCGTGGCTCAAGAACAGTCCCAGGTATTCAAGTTTAGTCCCAGAGCTGCACGAGGAGAAGCCTGTCACATCATCGTTCATGTCCAGGTAAGAGAATAAAAGATTGTTTTTGTCTGCGTATGTTCCCAATGAGTTGTGTGCATACCAGTGCTACTCTCTTCCATAATTTATTTTCGGATAAACTTTGTCGCAAATGGGTGAAAGGTTCCCGCAGCGACGTTAAACTCCATAATCACTCACTCATTTCAGACAAACTACACAACTTTACAATTTCTGGATTCATTGATATCATTATTCAATCCTAGAGTGTGTTTAATAACTGAATTGTCAAGAATGTTGTGATTGTGATCGTGAGTGTTCACAGTTATTAAATGCACCCCTGTCCCAGATATAAAGAACTCTTCCAATTTTCAACAGTGTTGATGTTTTGTTAAACCATAAATGTAACTAGTAAATATTTATGGAAAATATTTATAAAGTATAATACTGTGACGCATTGTTTTCACAGTCATGATTACGAGGAAGTGAAGGACCTCTACCTCAAGGCAGTACGAATGGAAGAAGCCGGGAAAATTGATGCTGATATTCAGGTGTGTACAGCTAAATTTATGTGCTCCTCATTAGTTAACTATTTGTTTTATGTTATATATCCTTAAAAAAAACACTAAAACTTATTACTAATTTGATTATTAATTTTACATGCATCAAGAAACATTTTTATTTCAAAAACTTTTATGAACTTTTTAATTTATAAGACAAGTGTAAATTATTTATTTTAAGAAATTAATGAATTAAAAAATTCTTTGGTATTTGCAATGTTTTAAATTAACAGTATACTTCTTCAGCTCATGTGTATTTGAATTGTATATAACCACCCAAATCACAATACAAAACCTGTAAAAACATCTGATCCCTGAATATATCTGTAGCCGATGATTTGTAGGTTTCAGTGTGCTCTGGCGTTCTGATTTCAGTGTGCTCTGGGTGTTCTGTTCAACCTGAGTGGCGAATATGACAAGGCCGTGGACTGTTTCCAGGCAGCCTTGCAGGTCAAACCGAAGGTCAGTGTCATGGCAACGGCCCCCCAGTTAACAGATGGTGTCACAGCAACAGATTTGCCGTCTCGGCAATCAATTTGCGCAATCTCAGGAATGTTTATTTAACTGAACCCTTCAATCTCGGTCAGCAACGATTAACCTGGTTGGTCACAGGTTTACTGCAACATGTTGTGGGTTTCCTCCTGCCCTAACCTGACAAGCCATGAAATGGATGAAAGAATATTGAAAGCGGCTCTAAACCCCAATTTTAAAAAAATACTAATTTAAATAAAATACACAAATGCACATCAAAAATGGCTTTTCATAGATGGTACCATAAAACAAAGTTATCTCAGATTTTCCTCCCTCCTTGAGCAGTACCGTACAAGTAATTATTCTCGTATATTTGGGTGTCTAGTAATTTCAGTTCCACGTCTCTGATCTTGATAAAGGCGGGTGGTAGCGCAGTGGTAGAATGTTCGGGACTTCGGAGCCAAAGGTTCTGAGTTCAAATCCCATCCTGGAAGTCTGAATGTTCGCGAAAGTTACATTTCTGGCGCGCTATTGATAGGATGCACTGTCTGTAGAGTGGCAATGCAGATATCATCCTCGGTCTGTCAGTACCAGCCGGGGCTCGCAGGTTTACTGCAACATTCAGCACTACGGATGTTGCAGGGTTCCTCCCATCTTAAACTGACAAGTTGTGATATAAGTGAAAGAATCTTGAAAGCTACTCTAAACCCAAATTCAAAAAAAAAAATATCCTGTAAAAATATGTATGTAATATAAGATTTCTTGTGATGGTGGTACAGGATGCATTGCTATGGAACAAGCTGGGCGCCACTCTCGCCAATGGCAACCGCAGTGAGGAAGCAGTGGAGGCGTACCACAATGCATTGCAGCTGTCGCCAGGGTTCATAAGGTCACGGTACAATCTCGGCATTGCGTGTATCAACTTGGGAGCTCATAGGTAAATAATAATAACAATGGTGATAATTATTATGATGATGATGGTTATAATAATAATGATGATGATGATAATGATAATTATTATAATAATGATGGTGATATTTATATTAATAATGATGATGATAATGTTTGTTGCGTATGGGTGAAATATTCCTGCAGTGATGTAAAGCATTAAATCAATCAATAATATTGATAAAAATAATACGAATAGTAATAATAATAATATTTATAGTCGTCCTCAAAATGCTACATGTTATCACTGAAGTCTATGTATTTGGTACACTCATAAGTCCCTGAGGATTATACAACCCAATCTGCCATGTTCCCAATGCTATGTAAACATTACTGCAGGAAGCCACTATTTGCTGGTTTCTCTTTCTCTCCATCGCGTCGTCACGTATGGGTGAAATATTTCCTCTGCGACAGTAAGCACCAATTCATCCATTTATTCTCTTCCCATTGCAATATTTCCTCATTTCATTTCAGAGAATCGGTGGAACATTTCCTGACGGCGTTAAACATGCAACAGCAGAGTCGCGGTCCGAGCGGTCCGCAGTCCGTTATGTCCGCCAACATCTGGTCCACGCTCCGTATGGCACTGTCCATGCTCGGTCGCCCTGACCTCTACGACTCCTGTGATAAGAACGACCTCGGTAAACTCAACGCAGAGTTCAAGATGGCCTCATGACCCTGGTGTGCCTGTGAACCTATTTATAGACTTTCTGCCGATATTGGTCGGACGGAACTAGTTTTTGAAAATTACAGAACTGCCTGGTGTGCTCAGGCAGATCTTTTGCTGATTTTTATGGAAATTTTTAAGGACAGAATGACGTATGGAATGATTCAAGAAATATTTTTTTGATGATCAGAATATTTTAATCTATTTTTCACCAGGGTACTATTGTAGTACCTCTACTCAGGATGTTTGTAGATATATATCGGGGCTCAAGACTAACATTCTGACTTACTAGCAAAGGCACCAAAGGTGCTAAATGTTAAAAAGGAGGTTGCCCACAGTGCAATTTAACTTGCCCCTGTATGTCAGGCATATGTTAGTCTAGAGCCACTGTATGTCAGGCATATGTTAGTCTAGAGCCTTGTATGTTGGAATCATTAGAGCTCTGTGACACCTTTCTATTTATGCCAGATTATTGCCTTGCATTAAATTTATTTTGTTATACTTGAGTGAGTGATTATGGAGTTTAACGTCTCTGTGGGAATCTTTCACCCATTTGCGACGATGTTATACTTGAAGAATCTGTGATAGAGCTGAAATTGTCTTCAGTTAAATATGAATCACGATATAAATGGCAGACATTTTCCTGGACAATGTGGAACAAAAATTGTTTCCTTGATAAATGAAATGTCTACAGGTTATTTTAGGTAAATATGATATGATTGAAATCATTGGATTTAATTGCATGTACTTGACATTTTGTTGCATATTACATGCATGGTTTGTATAGTTATTTATTTATCAGTAGTGATAATGTATCATGATAGCATTGCACTAAAGTTCATGCACACGAGATTTCGTCACTAGGTTATACATTTCTTGTCAACATTTTGTTACTTGCCACTGTTTGTAAAATGTGACTATTTAATTTATATTTGAAGGCATGGGGCTCACATCGCAGCATGTCAGTTTGTTTTTGGAAAACATACAACACCTGTAGCCCATAGCTACAGTAGGTTGCAGTAAACCTTTATCTTTCAACTACACTGCACCCAGCTTATCCTATAATGTCCACAATTGCTACTGTAAATTCGGCCGACATCGATGTTGGGCCTTGTGGTAGGTTTAAACTTATCCATCTGCATGTATCCCGATACATCTCCCAAAGATTCTGTACATCTCTATGAATGTGTGAGTGATTCGAAGAATACATTTGATTACTTAAACGATCAGTATCATTGAGCGTGCCTTATGAGGTCGGTATACATTATTATCTTTATCATATCCTAGAAATATTTATCAAGGACAGCATTATTCTGTCTGAATGCAATCTCGTTAAAATCAGATATGAACTTACACTTAGATATTCGCATAGTTGATCCAAACTTTTAAAATGTAACTTGAAAATATACTCAACAAAATTAAGGGCCAATAGTCTTTTTGGACATACAAGATTAGTTTTATATTATTTTTAAAACGAAGAATTTCCAAGTATCTACAGACTCTAGGAACTCTTCAAGAATTTGCACAATGGAAGAAGAATGGCACAAATTCCACAAGCCGAGTTGCAAAATTTGGTAGAAAGCTTCATCATAAAATATATATGCTGCCCCTTAATTAATTTTGTTGAGAATATATTCAATAAACTGTGATACGATGAAATCCTTTGGCCAAATTCTCAATGATAATCTAGTTTCCATAGTAACATTCTATGGACTGGATTGCTAAAAATAGCAAGATTCATTGGAATGTAAATCAAGTTTATTTAACAAATAATAATAAAAATAATAAATTATGAAAAGCAACAAGTAGATTGCTATCTATCTGTAAGAAATCGTAAATTGAACATTGTAACAAATTTAGGATATTTCTAGCAACTTGATTGGTCGAGAAGTTAAATGGTCTGGGATGAAATATGAGATCCCGGAGCCGCATCACTGTGTAGTGATACTGATCATTACTGATTTTACTATGGCGGCCGCAAGTAGAAATGTAATGAGGTTTTCAATAATGAATTTCAAGAAATAGATCCTGAACTTGTGAAATTTACCATGAATAATGAGGACAAAATATCAAAACAGTAATACATTGACAGTTGATCCAATATAGGAATGCATAGATGCCACGGCACATGCAGCAGTGTTCTCACATTTTCCACAATATATGCATCTGACTAATATTGTCTGTCACTATAGATGACTTCATTAAAGCTTATTATAGTTGCCGTTTCAACCACTATCATTCGTACTAGAAAGAAAGAGTTCCTCTGTAAAATGCACTTAGGGGTTAAATGTGTTACAATGGCTATAAATATCTGGTGTTTTGAAATTCAACAATGGCAAATTTTCACCCACAAATTTCAAAACAATATATTTATCTCTTAAATAGTACCTGTAGGATATATGTTAAACTGCAAAGGAATATAATATATAATATAATATTCCTTTGCAGTTTGTCTTTCGTTCATAACAAGTCTATCGAGTAATGAAAATTATCTGCAAATCAATGAAATGATACTTTTGATACAGTAACAAATGGAGGGAAAAAACATTTCAGGTTTCCTCTGGTCAACAATGTAAAATTGAAATAATTAAAACAGCATAATGTCATTGACCTATAAATTTGACTGAATAAAGAGCCAACATACAACTAATTGGAAAAATATAATGGGTTCTAAATTACTGTTGACTCCCTCATGCAGCCAAATCTTCATTAGCATTAGCTTCATTAATAGCTTTACTAATTTACTGACAAAGCAGAACAAATGTGCATAGTTTGGTCACTCTTCTTCCTTCATTTAACCATCTTCATGCTACAGACACTGTGATGCTCCAGTCCCAGCGACTTGATCCAATATGGGAAGATTGATGGGCATTATAGTCACCAGTTTCCCGCGTATTCTGGAGTAATTTCATGGGGAAAATGGAGAAAAATTGGAATAAAATCCTGCTAGTTTAACACGATGCTGAATATGTGGTTAAATGAAGTGACAATTACATGAAAATCTCTGAAAATGGAACAGCCATGAAAGATACCAGTGGTAATTAATTATATAAACACATAACTATAGATCTGGGGCCCATTGCTCAGAACAGTTGATTGTAAGTCAAATGTTATGGACCCGCTACAAGTGTAAGTACATTGCATTAAACACTTTGATCGCTACAATACTTGAGAATCTGGTTAGCTAAAACTATTGTAGCGATAAAAGTGTTTTGTGCAGCCAGACTTACACCTGTAGCAGGTCTATAAAATTTGACGTATAATCACATTGTAGCTACAACTGGAGCCCAGCACATTTACAAAATCAAAAATTACTGTATATACAACAGAATGTAAATATTAAATATTGCACAGATCAAGTGATCCCAAATGAAAGGGAGATAAGCACAGAGTGAAAAAGGCACAAAGTACATGTGATCATGATACCAACAGATGATTGGAGTACCAACAAGACGTACATATACAATCAGAATTAGACAAATGCTACTGTTAAAGGTCAGTTTCAGCATGTCAATAATGGTGGAATTTCATCTGTGTTATGTTTATATTCTTCAAATACATAGAATAAATACATCATTAGGAGAAAATTATTTCTCCTTATTTTCTATTTCTATGAGATACTTACTTCTAAAACACACTCGAATAGTCCCGCAA